>JXSR01S075020.1:20826-47384 GCA_000969725.1 Ophiothrix spiculata | reverse complement strand
CCCATTTATGTATGGACTAATGGGAAAATAAAACATGGTGTTTCATGCCTTCAGGCTGTAATTGTAGAAATAAAACCTAGCCTTTAAAATGATTAAAGAGGGATGGCAAGGATGACGATAATGCTGACAATAGTCAAGATGACCCCTGCTTGGGAAAGCATGCCCCTACCTTATAGTTATACAATGAAGTAGTGCACAATTTGCAGAATATCATTGCAATCTTCTGAGACAAGTGGCTAAATATTTTATTGCCTCCAGGTCTATTCAGATTAATAAACTCATCACAAGTAATCATCCATGAACGAGTACTAAATACCAATCTCTTACACATGACATCACTGCAGAGTTTTTATTTTTATTATATAGGTCAACCGACTAACCAACGCCAGCGACTATAATATTGAGTGTAATGAATAAGATAGCCACTTTCAATAAATATAACATCTCTCCTGTTCTGACCACCTCAAAGTTAATTGATATTTCTTATTTACAATATGAAAATGCTCTTATTTTTGTTAGTTTGATTTTGTGAGTATTAGCCCATATTAAGTTTTAGTTCATCACCTTATTAAATTAATCGTCATATATGACCTTAAGACAGCTTATTAAATTAAACGAGGAGCAAAATTTCTCTGGGATGTTTGTCTTTTTAAAAAAAAATGATATACTTACAATTAGTGAAAGGAGTACTTTTCAAATTTATCAAATATCAATTTTCTTCTTACACTAGATTAGATTGTTATCTTCAAGATATGTACTCTTCAGTGTGCAAATTAAAGAAAAATATCTGGTAATCCTGCGGATTACCAAGTCTTTAAATCTGGTAATCCGCAAACATTTTTGGTAATCCGTAATTTGCCGCCGAAATAAGAAAAATCATAATTGAATTATGATCAAGTGATTTTTTACCCAATAAAGCCAACACAAATGGGCGAGATATTCAAAAGTACCTAAGAAATCAACAAATGTCATACCCAATATGCAAATAAGGTTATTACAATATTATTTTATCATACCTTAATATTAATTCCCCAAATCATTTATCAAACATGAATTAAAAATCACAGAACTACATGTATATCAAGATACAGGCCTACCTATTCAGAGCATCTGGCATTTTTTTCTTTCTTATTTGCCTTTATGCCAAATTTAGATGAATCTTGAATGTAAAATATGCAAATTAACTCTTAATAATTTACTTTTTATCATTTGTTGCAAAAATAATGATTTCTAAAATTTTGAAATGAAGTTATGATGACTTAAAAGTCCTAATTTGCCAAAAAACAAAGATGACAATTTAACACCACAGAAAATATATATTACTGTAAATACTTGATCAGGATCACTGTAGTTATTGTGACATACAGGGCTTGAGAAAATGCCCTAGCAGCCATAGCACTTAGGCTGTATTGAATTCTCTGATAGGTGACTTGGTCTTGAAAATGGCTTTGAGATACCAGTTACCACATAATAATATGTCCGATTTTAGGTTGAAAACGAGCATCAGAAACGAAAATATCCAACGAATTAGACCTTGGAAATAGGTGGAAAAGGTACTCAAAATCAAGCTCAAGTTCATGGAAAGTGAATCTGGGCGTCCCACGGATTACCTGCTGTGAAATTCTGGTCATCCGACCTCAATTTTGGTCGTCAGGACGCCCGGATTACCACTTAATTTGCACACTGCATAAAAGTACTTGGACCATGTATTGGAGCCACTGCCTATTTTTCTCCAAAATTAAATCCTTTGATTGCAAAATTCCTGTATGCTACTTTTTTTTTCATTTTAATATGTGTTTCTTTGCTAAGTATCTGATTTTCTCTAAATGTAGAAAGTATGGACAGTGAAAATTGCTTTTGAAAATACTAATTTAAATGAATACAAAAATATGACCAAATATAAACTATATAATAGCAAAATAACTTGATTATCAAAATCAAAACCAATCCATTTGGCAGTTACCTTGACATTAAATAAAGACATATTTGCTAGCTTTAGTCGTAATAACGCAAACAGACAAACTAACGTAATATGCCCGTGATCAACAAGACACAATTGACAAATTATTCAGCAGAAAACCAATTTAATGTCCAAAAATAAATCTTGAAATGATTTTCAGAATACCAGTATCTTTTACCAAATTAAAGACAAACAAACAGGGAGAGAGTAAGATGATACTGACGTCATTGAATAAGGCCGACTCAGTGATGTGGAAGATCGCATTGACATGTAAGCAGTTTGTCAACATTCCGCTACTACTATTGATCCCATGGGATAGCAGTACAAACTCAGGTTTA
This sequence comes from Ophiothrix spiculata, assembly GCA_000969725.1. NCBI lineage: Eukaryota > Metazoa > Echinodermata > Ophiuroidea > Amphilepidida > Ophiotrichidae > Ophiothrix > Ophiothrix spiculata. The sequence goes on along the minus strand of JXSR01S075020.1, from coordinate 45,086 downwards.
TGTTATACAATCCAAACTATATTATGTTGACTAATTTAGCAGATAATTTTCACCATGTATCCACCTTGACGTATCTTGACGTATAATGGCAGATGTCAGGGCTGGGTTCTATTGTGTCATCTGCTAAAGCTTGGTATAGTGAAACAGGTCACAAGCCATGAAGCCAAGTAGTTGATCATCCCACCTTTACATTTCGCTTAACTCTTAACAAAAAGTCAAGTAATATAATTGTCAATAATATCAATGCGTACCAAACGATCTAATTTATAATGGTTGCTTGACCTTGGCTCGTATGTATTGATGAGACCAAACTCAAACATTTTAGGGAAAATTGTTTGCATAACGTTTTCTTTTTTCTTTTCTTAATAAATAGCAATAGTTTTCTCCATGCATCCTCCTTGATGTATCAGTTTTGGAAAGGTCGTAATTCATTTAAGTTTATGAATTCTATCATGGTTAAATTTCCGTAAAGGAATTCCCTTACTGTACAGTACAGGAATTCATTCACGCTAACTTGAATTCAATTTTTGTAGCAACATATTAAAATCAGAGAACATTTTAAAGCATTTTTCATATTGTATGGAACCTATTCTAAAAATTTAGCTATAACAATATTTAAAAAAAAACCAGAAAAAATGTTAGCAGACAAAATTCAAAATTTCATAGCTACTTTTTAGAGTAGGTTCCATTCAATATGGAAATACTTTAAAATGTTCTCTGATATCTATAGGTTACTCCAAAAATTGATTTAATTCCTTTACCGTACAGTAAATGGATTCCTTTACCGAAATTGAACCGTGAAGGAATTCATAAACTTAAATAAATTACGACCTTTCCCGAAACTGATATTGAGGCAGATGTCAGTGATTACATTATGTCACCTGTTCTTACTCACCACACCTGCTATGATTAGTGTACAATGTAACAGATCACTAACAGGTGTTACTTAGCCTGTTTATGAACCCAATAATAGGATCTGATTTTCTTACTACCATTCATCAAGATTTTGGCGTCTCATTATATATGTATTTAATTTTTCAGTATTTTTTCATAACTTTTATCAACGATTCAAGAGGTAGATTTATACAAAGACTCCATGTAATTCAACTACTATGTAAAATACTATTTTCCCCCAATGTTACAGATACAAATCTTATCATATCACAAAAGTAACAATATGATAATGCAAAATCAAAATTAAAAATTATGAATGAAATCGTATGTATCTGTTTACTATTAAATATGCTATGCAAGTGTAATCATACAAAATTTGTTGTATATGTAATAAGTCTACCTTCTGTTGTCCTTATTTCAATAACCTGCCTCTTTTGTAAAGCCTTATGAGTAAAAGCATCTTTGATGTAAGTCTGTAAATAATGAAACCACACTATCATGCATCTGTCAAAGATATTCCAAAGTGATGACAGGTTTACCATCTATCCACAGTCAGAGATACAATACCTAATTAGTTCTTGTCTGAATTGCATCAAATTACCTGCATCTTTCTGATCTCATTAAATGATTTCTTGGAACATGTGATTTAAGACCAAAATGACAGAAGAGCCATGTTGTTTCTTTAGAGTAAGTTTGTCAGCTGTGGACAGCTGGTGTTTGTAAAAATCAATTTCATCCTATTCAAATCTCAATTTACTTTCCATCATCATCAGGTAAAAATACACAGAACAGTGAATGGAACAGTTGTGTAACAGGAATAATACTGAAAATTGAAAACATCAACTGTGCAAACAAATGGCATTTTACTTAACTAAAATGCCTATAAGACACAATTACAAACACATTTGATTGCAGACAACAAAAAGGACCCTGAAATGGTATATAATGAAGACAAAGTTAACTTCAACCAAATGCAGTGTTTTAGTCATAACAGCAACAAATTTCCTGGTAACTCACTATCAGGACTTGGTCACCTGTAGACAAATAATCTGACAATCAGCTGGGTGACAAGGGTAAATATTGACACTGACTGGTGCAAAAACCTGACCAAGATCTTAGAATAACACTGACTTTCACACACAAACCAACATTGACAGCTCAACATTAATATAGGCAGTTCAGGTGAAAAAAATAAGTTAAGGTAAACATGTTTTTATTGTGGTAGATGGAAAGAACTTATGATTAGCTTTCAAAAACCGTTTGAATTTTGAAAATCGGTCAATCCGTTCAGGAGATACATACATTTTTGTATCACGCAAATGACACTATTTTTGACATGCATTATGATGTATTTCTTATGTATTTCTTTATTTTAATTGTAGTGACCTGTTAGTGACCTAGGGGAATCCCAAGATATATAAACAAGTTAGGGAAATCCCTTTTTGTGAATCAGCCCTTTATCCAGACACCCAAAACTCTTCTTCAAATCCGGGCGTTATTACAAATATATTCAGGAATTTTACTTTTGTTAATTGTAAATGATGAAATGACCTACCTTCATACCATGTTGCATTAAAATCCGACGCAATCTTCAGGTAGAAAAATACTGGTAAAAACTTCACATGGCTCTAACTTCTGAACCCCTGATCCGATTTTGATGCAACAAACGCCGAAATTTTCTGAAGTTCTATATTTTATGATAATTAGCTCGGATTGACGATAGACCAATCACAAGCTCCCGGATTCGTTTCCGAACACCCGAAACACAAATCCCGAAGGTAGATGGCCACAGTTAATTGAACCAAGTTTGGTGCCGGCGTTTTAAAACTGGCCGACCGCGAAAATGGAAATGATGGGTTGTTAGAACTATTACTCTAACAGGAGAACGAATTGACATACAGAGCTGATTCTTGCTATGTATTACTATGAAATATTGATAAATAACATATTTTAATTTCAGTCGAAGAAATTATACAGAAAAATACAAAATCGCAATTTTAAAATCGCCAAATCCTGACATCCATTTTAATGTTCTGTGTGTGTGCAACGAAATTCATCAATGGAAATTTGACGGAGTGCAATATATTTTGTGTTTTTTCCAAAACTGGGCGGATTTAGAAACTGAAACTTACACATTAGTTGATAGAGATACTATATAATAACATATCCTAAGATGAAGTATGTGCGACACTCAGAACGAAAAAAAGAGCAATTCTAAAACTTTTTTTGTTACGGTTTGTGTGTGAGCCGCTGTGTGCGGCGAAATCGTTCAACAGAATTTGTGGCATCACTGAACTGCCTAATTAATATGGATAATATTAACAAAAGAATTGCTTGGTTACAAAAATAAAAGCTTGGTTACAAAAAAAAACACTAAAAAAACCCCAACTTTCTTGGAAAAACATCTGAAATATAAAAAAAAAAGTTAAAACAGGCAAAAGTGTATTGTAATTTGTAAGAAAGAATTTCAATGCAGATATTCCATATAAAAATCAAAGAGCACTTTTGATACTTGTATGTAAAATTGTGTGTCTATTTCAATTGAGGTTCAGAAATTACTTAAGCTCATCTGCATCATGTAGATTATTGCATTTTCATATATACCTTCATATTAGCACATATGCATGATATCCCAGTGCATTATGCATATCAAATGTATATCTTTTCATATATTTCCATTTCCACGTTTATGGCTAATAATGTTTTGAAATATGACAACTGATTGGATATCTTTACGCTTGTCACTGATATCATTACGCTTATCACATTTCTGGTGTATGCAAGTATTGGTATTACAATGTACAGTATGTTTGTTCCACTGAAATAAATGCCATATTTTCTTGCTTTTTTGAAACTCTTTTTGATGAATTTTTTTTTTCTTTAATCAAAACTACTATTTAATATTTGTAACTTGCTTGTAGTTTCCTTAAAGGTACATGGTCCAATTTTCCAAATTTAAGTTTTCACTTTCATATGAAAGATGCTTCGATTTCAAATTTCAGTTAAATCGGGACATATGTTTTGATTTTATGAGCAATTTTGTATTTCCATTTGCCTATACTTAACTGTGTAAATAATATTATGGTTACCATAATATTAATAATTTAACACATTTCACTCATATCTCCGAAACGCAACATGTTTCAGCTGTGTAAAACTTCACAAGGTTAATGAGAAAAATATGAGGAATATTTTGGTACCAAAATCTCAGCAATATTGAAAAAATGCTGACCCAATCGGACAGGGCTCCCTTAAAAAGCATCAGAATATGATAAAGGGTTTATGTAGAAAAATGATAAAAAATTTCTCTTGACCATGCAAAATCCATTTCTTGATTATCATTACATGCACTTAAAAATTGGCATTGGAATATATTGATAACTGACAAATATTTTTTCAAAGGTTCGTTGTATATCTAAATCAATAACCATCAAAATTTCCTGCAAAATAAAGAAATGTTCTTAATATTTTGTCCATATTTTTTTAAATATACCATTTCATTGCACCAGTATACACACTCTGAACTTAAGGCAAATAGAATAAAATAAGATAAGATAAAATAAAAATGTGGAAGGTTTTTCCTCCTGTTTTACCTGAAAGCCAGGCTCAGACATCTCACAAATATTGGTGAGAACAATTAAAGAACAGGGAGAAGAGTTCTCCAACCCAACATCAGAAAGGGATTGATGGGGAATCCAACCCAGATGAAAAGCAAGGCAAGTCTGCAATGTTTTCATTGCATAGATGGGGTTTTGAATTTTGTCCCTTGCAGTACCGTTTATTTATTTTATGGCTGAAATAATGATAGATAGATAGGCATACAACATATCTTGTGCATAGCAGTTATTGTGGAAAAGTTAGGCAGAAATGTTATAGAGCATTTTGAAGAGAAAATTTATCAACATTTTGTGTGTATAAGAATTACATTTTTTTATGACTAAAGTAATAAGAGAGATATAATACTAATTGTGTATACAGTTTCTGTAGTGTCATCTCCTGAGTAGATCACTTAGGCCCCAAAAAAAGAAGTCTGTCTCAGGTTCCTTAGGCCCAAAACCGTAAGCGCTACACATTTTTTTTAGTCAAAAAAGGCTATGCGCACATGGAAATCTTTTTTTTATTACGTTTTTAGGTCAATTTTTTTTTTTCATTTAATTTTTTTTCATTTTTTCCCTCTCGATGTGTAAAAAAAATTAAAAAGCAAAAAATCTCATGAAAACCTAAAAAAAAGGAAATGCGGTAAATTCAAATTTTTCAAACCCTATGCACGCGGGAAACTGAGACAGAGTTTTTTTTTCTTTGGCGTTATACGGATGACCTATGATGCAGCATGAAAATTACCAATATATGGATATTCTGCATAATCACTCAATAGATACAAATGTAACAATTTAATTGGTTAATAACTGAAAAGGATATTTTGATATTGCATAAAATTTCAGAGTTCTATATGATACGAAATCCTCTATGTGATAAAACTTGTATCATACAGCTCTTATACCAGTCTTTGTCGTATTGTTTTTGGAACATGATAGTTGTATTACTAAGTACGCACCGTTGCTGTGCATGCGAGAATAACATGCAACACGCTGTACTACGCAATGCAGATAGAAATGACTCACATAGCTGTCAATCAAGCCAGGAAAACTTCAAAACTAAATTTGATTGCAATACTGTGACAAATGTAAAAAGAACCTTTTCCCAAGCAGTTTAAACGGTATTTTCAAGCTTTTGCTATAAAAATTCATATTTACTGAGTGATAAAATCGTAATCTCCCGTTTATTCTTATGCAATACGAAAAATATTAATGGTTTGGGTTTGTATCACGCTCAGCTTTCAGTCTTGTGCAATACCAACCCAAACCATTAATATTTTTTTGTATTTCATGAACAAATAGGGTATTCTGCACAATCTACCATATCCTTTATTGTGTGTGATATGACAACGTAACCTGTGCAAAATGTGTTAATATGGGTGGTCACGTAGAATACCATATATTGGATATTTTCCAGTTGGATTATTGGATATGCAAAAGAAGTCTATTGCCAGAAGTGGTATTTTGTAACATTTATTTAAGTATCATTTTTCAAGTGATTTACTTCTGATAATATTTAAGTTACTACAAGTTGATACTGCTCATTATATATATATTATTCAATTGTCCCTACTTGTCCTGTCAGACTGTAAACATATGCATTTTTGGCAGCCATCTTGGATTTCTCACTTACTGTTGGGTTATTAAACCCCTAAATTTTCTTTAACCTCCATTGGTCCTCTAATTGAAAATGAGGATGATTTGGGGCTTCAACTGGATACCAAACATTCCCCAGCTACATTTTGAAGAGTTGGTGTTATGATATTCTTGTCATTATTAAAGTTTTCCAATACTTTTGTGGGTAAAATTCCTTTTGAAAAGATTTATGAATTTAATCCAGCATGACTGATGTGCAATTATTAAATGTTACTTAACATGACTGTTGTACCGGCTCAAAAATTACCTTAGGACTATTATATATGCTAGAAAGTGACATCTTAAATAAACCTTAGCTAAAAACAAGCTCAAAATAGAATGATTTCAAGAACTTGCCCGGATTTCTCATCCCCACAGAACACACAAGTGTCAGCACTGTGTAGCGTCTTTTCCCAACAGCCTGTCTTGTTCTAACAAGGAATTGTATTAGTCATGTCTTCTTTATTTACCTTTCTTGTGCTTCCTAATGTATCCCTCATCCATTCTAAGTTGATGCTGTACAAGCGGTTTTGTCATACTGGTGTTCACTTCCGCTAAGAGAAGATGTGGAATAAAAGACAGGAAATCAGGACATTTATTGACTGATTGTGTCAACCAAATGGTGCAAAGTGGAAAGTCTATGTATTGTTACTGACATCAGGAGACCCCTTTCTATACAACTAAAATAGAACACACATTAGGAGGAGGCAGGGACACTGCACTGTGTTAAATGCCAACACCGTGTTTGGAATAAAAGATAAAGATGCAAAAATTATTTGATATTTGGAGATGAATTTTTAGCAGTTACTATTTTTTCATATTAACAATTATGCTTATGCTACAATTAAAGTGGTATATCGTTGAGCAAAAAGGAAAGGGGAAACAAACGAAATCCTTATTTGGAACAATATACAAAACATTGGTCAAAATCAGGGTATTTGTCAGTATAAGAAAAAATATGAAACAATCATAAATATGAAGTTGTAATGATTAAATGCCAATAAAGGGCAGAGATATTTGCCATTGTGTGAAGAACCAGGTAATTCAATGAGTTGTTCATAGAAAAACATTTTTCTTATTTAATCTGATTCCCAAATGTTTTAAACAACAGACCTGTGTCATGACAAGCTCCCCTCCCCTTGGTTCTAAGTGTGAGATAGATGGTGTAAGTAAAAGTAAACGATAAATGGTGAGAGGTAAGATAGTGATAACATTCCTCTAAATGGAAAAGAAATTAGGTAACCGCTATGAATGAAAGGTGACTGACTTACGATTGTCTTACTCCAAATGAAATAAGTTAAGCTATACTTGCCTTGTGTTTTTTCAATAAACATTGCTTGAAAAAACAAACAGGCATTCGTTCATTCATGTTTGATTCTTAAGTGTTGACTGAAGAGGATGAAATGAGAATGATGTTGGTTGATTGCATGGAACATTTGTTTGTCTGCAAATCACAGAAGAAGATAATCTAAGTTTGAGTAGCATAATACTCCTGGGAATTACGGGATACGGAAGAGCCAAATTGTTTTCTAAGATTTTTTTCTACTTGCAGAAAGATGGGATAGATAATTTGTGCGATTTTTTGCGTAGATAGTGAATGACATTTTGATGTCATACATGTTCGTTGATTTGATTGGTCCATTTTTGATCTGCTGTTTTTATTAAAGAATGTATGCAGTGGTTTTAAAAGTGTACTATTACTACACTTCTCAAAAAATGTTATTCCATGCAGAGTCTGTACTCTGCTGATTTTTAAAAATGCATACTGACTGTCACAACACAAGTATTATTTATTTTGAGAATATCTGCCATGTCCAAGGAAATTTCAATTACATCCACGTAAATTGGAATTATTGAGATTTTCCACACTGTAAATTACTGACATCAGTCAGTAGGTTTTGTCTGGTGTATGAATAAAATTAGTAAATCTACCAAACAAGAATTAGTCAATCAAAACAATCAAATCATAACAATGTTGATTGTGTGATATTTTACTAGATCATAACTTGTTGTGGTTCCTTCTAATCTATTACTTCTGTGGTAAACATTTGTTACATTAGATCAATCATAATAAATGTTGACCTTTTCCTGTTACAAAGTGTTTTTCTCTGAATTGTATTAAAATCCATTCTCAAAGTAACTACTTACACATTTGAGACCCACTCCCACAATATGAGCCACAGAGCAGAAAGTCGCAAATTTCAATATTGAGTTATATTACATGTTTAAAATCTTCATATTCCAAGGTTTCAAATGATATATATTATTTTGCAAGGCAGTCAAAGAAATATTGATTAGCTACAATTTGAGTTGGAATTTGCTGGATTATAATTGAGTATAATAGCTAAAAAGCTCAAAATTATCAACCAAGTGTGAATAACGACGCTTCCCGGCATTGTTAGCTTTAAAAATTATATATATAGTTGCAAGAATATCCATTAATGGTTTTTACTTGACATAATGTTCAAACATTTTATTTTGGAAGACATTTCAAAAATCTTCATTTGTAACTTAAAGCTGAATTCAGACTCGACGCAAACGCACGATGCACCGAGCATGTGCAGTAAAAGATTTGAGGAGTTCCGATCAATCAATTTCAAAACGCAACACCGAATGCGGCACCGCAAACCGAGTTGAGGAAAGCTCAACTTTCCATTGTGTTTTCATGTCATCTGCTGCCGCAGTCCATTTGCATTTTGAGTGTGAACACTCACTTGTGAAAAATTATTGGAAACGCAACGCATTGCGTTTTGAGTATGAATTCAGCTTAACACTCACTTACTAGTGAGAGCCTGCCTCATGATGGCCACATTCATGCCTGACCACATTGAATTTATCCCTCAGCAATGTCTGCTTAATGTTTTCTTATTCAAATATGCAAAGAAATGTGTAATACACAAAGGAAACCCAAGGTGATAGCCCATTAAAAGTAGGGCAGTGCGTTGAATAGGAGTAATTACACCTGTGAACATTGCTTTGACAGTCGCTGAGTACTCCCTTGTTGCAGTGTCTCCTCTGTGTCATGAGACGGAATTCCTGCCCAATTTCTTGTGCCAGACATAAGCATTGCTATTGTGTAGCAAGTCACTTTGAATTGATTTCTTCATATTTAAAATAGGAACCCTTTAAACATGCACAATAGCTTCATACATAATCCAGTCCGGATTAAACGCCCAATCATTATTAGCCAGTACTGATTGAAAATGGCCGTGATTTGATAAGTGTTGGCTAAAAAATGCAACGCTCAATCTTTTTGAAAATTTATAAGAAGGGTGATAGTTACTTACGTGACCCTTTGGTGAAGACAACTTAAGCATGGGAAATTCGGCCACAACTTTGTGCGGCCGGCCGCAGCATGGTCACAACCTTGATTTTCCAAGATGACGACTGTAGGCTTGATTATGCACCACTAGGTAATGTGAAAACATGTAATGAATATTTTACAATAATCTTGAAGTAAAAAATCAAGTCCACGGTCGCCCATCTTGACCTTTGTTATACTCAGTTACTCATTGCACCCATAAGTACGATACAAAAATGTTTGCAACCTTATTTAGTTTATGTCGATTTATAATCACCAGATTGTAAAATGCTCTCTTAGTTGAAAGAGAGCTTTCACACATAAATTGTTAAAATCTTTTCTGAAGGCAGACTTTTATTCTTGCTTAATGTGCATGCATCTCATATATGAAACTGGCTCCTTCAATATATTAATTTTTGCTTATCGCATACCAAATATGCAGGCAAAGACTTGGGTTGATTAAAGCATAATAAAGGAAATCCAATGCAAGGTGATAGCCCATTAAAAGTAGGGCAGTGCGTTGAATAGCAGTAATTACATCTGTGAACATTGCTTTGACAGTTGTTAAGTACTCCCTTGTTGCAGTGTCTCCTCTGTGTCATGAGACTGAATTTCCTGCCCAATTTATTGTGCCAGACACAGACATAGCTATTGTGTCGCTTCAAATTGATTTCTTATAGGTTAAAAAATTTTCAGCATACTCAATTGCTTGATACATAGGACCAAATTATCAAGGGGTCTGTGCCATTATGCTGTAACTCTTGAGTAAAAAACAAATAAACTTCTGGCATCAAATCCTCATTATTACATTGAAGTTGTTAAAAAAATGTGCAAAATATTCCCAAAAACATTGCAAACACAAATACTGTAAAACACTTTAATTTTGCAGGGACCGTATTTCGTGAATACTGACATGCCATTTCTTAACAAACAAAACATGAACTTGGACAATATTTTTGCGAGGATTTAATTTCGCGAATTATTTTCCCTCGCAAAATTAAATACCTCACAAAATTAACATGTTTTACAGTATGTTACAAAATTGTGTGAAACTTATTTAGGGAAGACTTATAACCACCAGACTCAAAATGCTACAGAATTAAAGCTTTCACACATTAATGATTAAAACAAAATTTGACAGAAGAGTTTTATTCTTAGATACGAAAATTACTCCTTCAATATATCGTATACCACATTTGCAGACAAGGACCCAGTTTAATTACAAAATAATAAAGGAAATCCAATGCTAGGTGATAGCCCATTAAAAGTAGAGCAGTGCGTTGAATAGCAGTAATTACATCTGTGAACATTGCTTTGACAGTCATGAAGTATACCCTTGTTGCAGAGTCTCCTTTGTGTCTTGAGACTGAATTTCCTTCCAAATTTCTTGTGCCAGACAGGGACATAGCTATTGTGTCACTATAAATTGATTTCTTTATAGGTAAAAAAAAAGAGGCTTTTCAGCATACAGAATTGCTAGATACATAACACTATCGAGGGGTTGCTGTACCCCTAGTGTAAAAAAACCCCAAAAAGATGATGCTCTTCTGGCACTAAATCCTCATTATGAAAGAAATTTAACATTGAAGGTGTTCAAAAATGTGCTGAATATTCCTCAATGTGTAAGAGTTATCTATTTCTGATGATTTATAATCGCCAGACTCAACACTCAAGTAATTTAGCAGAATCCCAGCTTTCACACAATAATAATGAAAATCTTTTTTGGTTTTGGTTTATCACATACCACATATGCAGACAAATACTAACAAATGCAATCCAATGCCAGGTGATAGCCCATTAAAAGTAGGACAGTGCGTTGAATAGGAGTAATTATACCTGTGAACATTGCTTTGACAGTCGCTAAGTACTCCCTTGTTGCAGTGTCTCCTCTGTGTCTTGATACTGAATTTCCTGCCCAATTCCTTGTGCCAGACACAGGCATTGCTTTTGTGTAGCAAGTCACATTAAATTGATTTCTATGTCGTATTGAACACGTCTGTGTTCTAGATACTTGAGAAACCATATTTTTGATGTGCAAAGTGCAAATACTTCTGACGTTGAAAAGAGATGGTTTTGAAATTGAAAGCGCAAATAAATTGAAGATTATTATAAAGATCTCTATTTGTAAATTTTCCTTTCTGTTAGCACTTTGTATCTCGTCAGTAATAGCAATAAAAGAATTCTGAGACCCTGAACCTGTTGTCAGAGCAAAGTGTGGCCTGATTTTACTAAAAAAATGAGACATTATTGAACTTTACTTTTTATGTATAAATGATTGCTGAGTGTGTAATGATTCTGCTTTATGACCAATTCGTAGCATCAACTAAAACAATACCTTCATACAACTTTTGTATTGAAAAACAATGGCAAATATTAGGCTAAATTAAAAATAGTTTATCTCAAAGCTCTCCTACTCTTGAAAAACTAATGCGAAATGTAATTTTTTTGTGTAAGATTTTTTTTCTTGTGTGACAGAAGTCGTGAGTGCTATTCTACCAGAGTTCCATATGTTCTCCCCCTCATATATTTTTACATGAAGGCCTATTTAGAACTCACAAACAGAAGAAAGACCAAATAAATAAAATTAACCATTGTTTTTATTTGTTTTTTCACAGTTTTGGTGAAAAAGAATCTAAAAAGGTTTTAAATTTTTTTTTCTGATTTTGAGGGAAACTAACGTGTATAATAAAACTAATGCGCGCGGGAGCTTTGAGATAAACTATTTACTTTATTTGGCCTTAATAAAAACCAGTTTGGCAAATGATGTTAGCAATCAAGACAGGACTAGCAAATTGTTGCTAAGAAAAGTTCAATTTGTTGTTGGATATTTTGCCAAAATTAGATGTAGACAGGTATGGTATTTATAGAGATTAGTTCTTTTTCTGGCTAGACAATTAATGCATCCGCTAATTCTGCATGGTAAATAAGCGCTGTGAAACATTCCCAAACCAATTTATTCTTCCTTTGAATTCATTAGCATGATTTTCTCTAGCTTAGCTTGTGTTCTTGTTATGACTTGCTTCTTATATTTTACAAGAGGGGTAAGCTTACATGAATGCAATTAACAGATTCCGTGCATGGCAGACTGGTAGAAAGAGACATATAAGAATGCAGCTAAATTATGGTCAATATTGGTATATATTTATTGCAACATATGGTTTAGTTTTTGTTCACCTCATGGTATTTATTTTTATAACTTGATAACTTTTCCGTTCTGATTGTATTTGATTATGTTCAAAGACAATTCTGATGCTTTGACAGTCCAAATGTCTGTTCAACTCAACCTGTAAATTTCCACAAAATCAGCAATGGCTGTGCAAAATCATTAAAATTCCAAATAATAATATTTCAAATGATGGTATCTGTGCGAAAGGCCCCCAAACGAGCTTAGTAAATTTTGTGATGCAGAAGTTTCAACCTTCATTTGTGTGTTGAATAATTTATAACATTCAAAAAATATTAAGTAGTGAGCAAATGTTTTTATCAAAATAAAATACACATTACTTGTCAATGACAGATTAGTAATATCATGAAAAGATCAAGCTTAATGTGATCGATCTAATCTCACTGGATCAGAGGATTAGTGTTTGATATCAGATGATAGCGATTACCAATAAAATTAATGTAATATAGATTAATCTGTTCAACTCAAGGAATTTTTATACATGAACCATTATTCTTCGCCATCTTGTGTCGATCATGGAGCAGAGTTATTGTACGTCCGGATATATTCAGAGTTTGGCCCGGTATCCAAGCAGATCGGGTAAATCTTCACTTGACGCATATACAGCATGTGCATTTTGTTTCACGTGCAAACGGTGTCTGCGTTTCAAGTAGTGTGTGTTGCGACCTGCTCTAGTCAAAGTACACCAATTTGCCCTCAAAGTGTGGCACGCGGAGCCGTAAAATGCCGGAGGTACAATAACTCGCCCTCCATGAGCGACAATCCAAGAGTGGCTGCCGTCCCATGGGATGGTTACACGGTGGTGAAATCCAAATGGCGGCAAGTACCGGTTCCTCTATAAAAATTCCTTGGTTCAACTCAAGATTTCATTTATTTTGAAAAAAAAATCCTGGTCAAATAGGCATCATCAAGTAATCTGAGAAATACTCAAATTGTTATTCATTACTTATTCTCCTATCATAGCTTCTTCACACTATAGCAGTTTGATTGCTAGATTCACACAGCCAATATGTGTGTGATGTGTTGCATGTTTAATTTAAAGACATGCATGGCCATAGCAAAACTTCAAATACTATTTTATCAGATATTTAGAGTCAGGAGTACCAATCCACTTAGTGGCATATGTAATTTCTGTTGACAAGGCATTAACTCTTATTTACTTGTTTTGATAAAGATGTCATATGGGTACTAAACAGTATTCATTGTCGATGTCTTCACAGTGGGTCTTATCACCCACTGTGAAGACATCGCAGCAATAATGCAATGGTTACATGTGGTCCATTTGTTGATTTTATGGGTCTTTCGAATCTCTTTTGATGTAGCCAATGCTGATTATTTGGTATTTGCTCTGTTTTATATAACAGGATAACAAGTTAAATTTAATCATAAAATTTACAAAGGTATAGGCAAAAGAGAAGTTACATGTTTGTCATAATTCAAACATATTTGTCACTCTTTTTAATTTTTTTTCATACAATACATGTAGTGTTAATGCTGAAAAGCTAAAATTGTGTCAGTAATTTTCTTTGAATACACCCAAGAAAAGAATACTTAAACATAAAATTGGAATGTGGTGCTGTGACAAGATGTGTATTGTTCATCTAGATGAAGGTAAATGTGATATACTTGAAGAATAGTTTGTACTTCTGCTTTGTTTACGACTTTTTTGGTCATCATTAAAGAAAATTACTTTATCCTTTTCTTTGAGTTTCTTATCAGTGGCCTTCAACGATTTGTTCCTCTCTTAAACCTTTATTTTGGCCTTTCTTTTCCTCATTTTTACACATATTGAAAACTATAATTTTCATTGTTTCCTAGTCATGCTAAATATTATATTGACAACTTGATATTTAGTTTTCTATTTCCATAATATCTACCCTCCAGGATCCCCAACACTACGCTGTAAAAAGTCAAAAGGATATTGCATTGCATGTGCTAATACTCTGCTCTTTAGGTGGTTTTCAAAAACTTGTGATTTAACTGTTTTCTACAATGTGTGCTTCAACTGCAAGGCACAATCAATTTGTTTCTGGAGACTCATATACAGGTAACATTGCACCTAGGAAAACATTTATGGCAGCCCCTGAAAACTAGCGTGTCTGATAATATCTGGCTATGTGAATAAACAGATGTACTTGTGTGTGTTACTCAATTGTATTATTGAAAAAAAGTATATACTAGAAATATATAACCCTACTGAACTACTGTTTCATGTGAAAATAATAATGTTAGAATTTGAATTTTGAACACAATATGAACACAAAGTGTTAGTGAACACTAATATGAACACAAAGTGTTCATATTAGTGTTTAGAATATTGGACAAGCAGTTTAATAAAATTTTAATCAAGAATTTGTTAAGTTTAAAATGCTATATTAATATCCAATATTTTTCATTAAGCGTACTCTAGATTAACTACTTCTTCAGAAATCAACAATCTTAAGTAACCGTTTTATGTTTGGTTTCAGTATCTACTTCCTTTAAGTACAACATTTTATTGCATAATGTAGATAACATTGCCCTTTATGGGAAATCCTAAATGTATATCTATATCTCTGGCAGGCCATCTGATAAGGACAGCTGATAATATAATATGATGGGTATCATAAAGTTTTTTAAAAGATCACCAAGAAGAAAAGAGCTATGTCGATGAACTTTTTTCAGGATGGTCACTTGTCCTGTATACAATATAGTGCAAAAATGATATCAGTTGTATTTATACTTTCTATACAGGTGTAGATAGATGTCAATAACATGCCTCTAACCATATCAATTAAATGGAAAAATCAGAGATACGGCATAATTAAATCCCTACAGTTAAAGATTTACAGCCAAGTAATATTATGATAACACGCCAAAAGTTAAAGTGTTTGATACTATGGTATATGTTAAAATCTCCTCTTTCCATTAAAGGATATGTTAAAATCTCCTCTTTCCATACCATGGCCTGAAAATGTTAATTTTGGCAAATTACAATAGGCGTATATGGATTTTTTGGCTAACAGAGGACCTCTTCAAAGTCAGTCTGTGGACAGTAGGTTTTAAGTGGGAGAAATGTATTACTTTGCACAGTGGCTATGTAAAGATGACTTAATGGTCACATAATAAAGTTATGTTCCTGGCTGTATTTCTTCTTGGTGATCTTTGAACTTTTTGATACCCCCTCGTATAAAGCTTGTTGAGACTTATGTCTCTACATGTATAGGCCTATATGTCTGTCACACAGCCTCCAGCTAAAACATTAATAAAGCCTTAAATCTAGTAAAGATTATGCAATCTGGTCATGATGTAACTGATACACATGTGATATTCATACTAGTAAATGTTTATTTAGCTGATGAAATATTCTGCCACTTATCTCTGAATGATATAAAGAGTAATCGTGATAGAGATCTCATTGGTTGATTTCCTAAACAGAAATAGTCATGATAAGTTTGTGTTATAGCATGAGCCTTTAAGGCGAAAGCTTTAACACATTTAGCATAGTCCATCCAGATGGACCTCGCAAACGAATGTGAAGCATCCTACGGCACTCGCTTGTGAGGTCCATATAGATGGACTAATTAAGCACACGACCACAAGTGAATCTGCAAGGGAGTATGATTTTTTGCCCAATAATGTGTCTAGACAGGGCTTATTATCACAAATTTTAATTAGGATCCGGTGTGCTAAAAGTTGGAATAAGATCATGATTGATATTTATCTCGATGATCCCAATGCTGTTTTTTACATATCTCGAATTTTCGGATGATATGCTTCATTCTGTATTTGGGGTTAGGCTGGCAACCCAGATATTAGGTCAGTGACCCTGTTGAAAATTACCTTAAATTGTAGAGGATCTACAACTTGATTTTGAGGTCAAGTGTCAACAATGCCATTGACCTGGAATCTGTATTGCAAGTCATAAGCTTATCATATGATATTTCGAGATACGTGAAAACCATGTATATATGTATGATATTGAAATAAAATCAGAATCAGTGTTGAGATCATCAGATAATAAAAATCAAAGGATTTGTCTTTAATGGTTCATCAGTCTTATTGGTCAGTTGCTAAAATGTAAGCATTCATTATGGTTGTTTAGTTTCATCTCAGTCTAACGCATAGTGCTTTGTGCAATTACATGAATCATACATGTAATGTACTCCGCAATTTCCGACAATTTTCATATTAAAAGGAAAGATAAAATTAAATTGTTATGGAGCGATGAATAGTAATATTTTCACTCTTTTGTAGAATCAAGAAACTAATAATATTATTATAATGTTATTTGATTTTTTACAATTATTCGAATCATTGTGCAATAATTTGATTAGTAACTGTTCTTAAAGGTGTAGGTTGATCACATTCTCATCCCCCAGGGCTCAACAGGAAGTAGTGTATTTTTTGATGCCGGATGAAAGCCCATATTTTTCTGATTATGAATCCAAAATGTCACCTCAAAATTCTTTATAAGTTTTGGAGATATAGCACAAAATGTAAAATTAAGTGGTATACCTATTTTCCATTTCTTTTTTTTATTTTCATAACAACCTCATCCCCTGGGTTACATACTTTCTTTTGCCTCTCAAGAGAAAACAAGACACAAGCTAAGGTTGAAACCTTGCATAATGCATTTCAGAGGTCAAAGTCAATCAGTTGAAAGTATATTATACACATCCTAAAGTAGGAACTTAACCTTTAACTTGAAGCTTATGAAATTGTACAAAATTAGTGCACCTTGAGCTGAAGCTATAGTTGTCCTCACTCAGCTTTGTCATAAAAGGGTAGGCAACTCCAACTTCAGCATGTAGTACACTTTCTACAAGACAAAAAATGCTTTATTCACAAACAAGAAAACATATTTTAGAAAAATCTTAGACTAAAAGTGTACTACATGATAAAATAGGGTAATGTGTTAACAGCAACAATACTGCATTGCCTTTCTTCTATACATTGCCAATTTTATTTTATTATTATTCAATAGTGAAGCTAAAAGAAATGGTATGTTAGTATCGTTAAATGTTGATGACATACCAATTTGTACTGCAAACACTAATCTTGTCTTAAATTGCTTGAAGTAAAGATAGATAAAAATAAACATTATGAAGAAAGAAAATGTATAGGTAGAAGATACTATCATGCTGTTCTAGAAATTGACTGTGTCACTTTCAATTTGCGTATGGTTCTTTGATCTCATGACTTCTGCTTCGTTGGGTTGATGTTCCGGAAACATAGCTTCTTCAATATAGTTTATATTAAATTGACTTGTAAGTAATGTAGGATGATCATAATTGATGTCAGTTCCACGTAGGAGAAATCAT
Organism: Ophiothrix spiculata; assembly: GCA_000969725.1. Taxonomy (NCBI): domain Eukaryota; kingdom Metazoa; phylum Echinodermata; class Ophiuroidea; order Amphilepidida; family Ophiotrichidae; genus Ophiothrix; species Ophiothrix spiculata. The sequence continues at coordinate 27,173 of JXSR01S075020.1, read as the reverse complement.
ACATGCATGGCCTACTTTTGATTTGATATTAATCTACATTAACTTGATATCTGTTTTCATTACAAATGCCATTGCTGAAATGTGATTTAAATTTCCGTTCCTTCGAATGAATAATCAACAATTGATAATATGTATATGTCTACCTAGAAATTTGTATTTTACCAAATAAATGGTATTCAGGGTATGAGCATGAACTTTGAAAGTGAAATCATTATTTTGGGTGACTCAATTAAAAGGTTTATTTGACAAGTTCAGCATCATCCACAAATTTTTACAAATATTTCCCAATATTTGCAAATTCAACATGTTCTTTCATTATCAAATTAAAACAAAAATACTGCCTTCTTCACTTTACCCACAGATCCTATGCAAAAGTGGAATTTTTTTTTCTGATTTATCTGCAATCTGTATTGCAAAAGGAATTCCCTACAAACAAATCTTTACCTCCTTGGTATAATTGAACATAATTTTAAAAGAATAGCCTCATATCTAAGATTGAAATGCAACAAACAAAATGTCTTAAGTGGATTTAGGAAAAAGGTGTCTTTATTTTGCCTGTTACTCTATTTGCAATTTGTTGAAGCTATGTAAGTAATAAACATGTTTTGATCAGACAACTAATAGCTTCATAAGTTTAGAATTACAATTAAATTAGGTTCTATACCTGGATTCTAGACAATAATAACAGGCTGATAATTCGAATCAAGTTACCAATTACAGGGTAAAAAGAGGTAAATGGGATGGTCTGTATTGCACAGGTCATAATGGCCATCTCTCTTTTAAAGCATTTGGGCCAGAATCCACAGTTTGTTATATTTGGGGTGAGGGGATGGCCGTAACTCCATCCCTGCAAGTCTTCCCTTCCCAGCATTGAAGAATGCTGGCAGGTACCATTATACCAGGTGTCCCAAAAAATGGTTACATGTAGAAAAATGACCCTGTGCTAAAACTATAATAGTTAGAGAAATGACACTTTGCACAATTATATTACAACTCTCTTCTAAATACTTGTAAAAAATTGATATCACAGCATAATTTATTTTTGAGTTATTAACAGAAATGGACACCTATATCAGAAATGCATTTTCTCAAAATTTAACAAAATAATAAGATACACGTTGGATGTTATCTTAGTGTGCATCCTTTTTTTAAATGATCTGTGTATAAGGCCATATTAGAAAAAACATTTGTCTCAAAGCTCTCCAACTCCCCAAAACCTAATGCGGAATGCGATTTTTTTCCTTTTTTTTAATTTTTAATTTTTTTACTGATTTAAAGTCATATTGACGACTCCTTTATCATACGATGTGAAAAGATATTGAAATAAAACAAAGATACAGAATTGTGAATATATTTCCCTGTCTTTATTCAAAGTTATAAAGGACTGGTTCAGAGTTTTCATTTCATACAGAATATTCTGTGCCAATTTTGAGCAACACATATTCGTTTATTGAGGTGCATTTAATAGCATGATTAGTATAAAGGGTAAATAATTGTTTAAATTTGGATAATTGTTACATCAAATGTTCAGTGTGCCCAAAAATCTCTGAACCAACCCTTGGTCTTTTAATGCTTTTCTATCTGTGGATGGAGACAATCAAGTTTGATGCTAAAGCAAGTGTGACCATAGGTTTTTATAACAGAGTGAGTGGTTTCTTTTGATGCAAAAGTTGAGGATTTTGAGTGTTGATCACACATCACTATATTGAGACTGACTAAGCTACCTGTACAACTGTCTGGACGAAGTGTTTGGGATACAAGGCTATCGTTAATCCCGATGGTCATCATGGTCATTAATACCGAAAGTGGTGGTTAACCATCTTTCTGGGTAAAAATACCCCTAAACACTAAAGTACCCTATTTCTTGAAAATAGCTGTTTTTGATACCCTAATTGCTATCATCTGATTTAACATTCAATCCTCAAAAAACAATCCTAATTCACCTTTTTCTTGGTCACATCTGCTTTAGCAAATTAGCAGCTTGCATGTAATATTAATAAGACTTGCTCTACTAAAATTTGAACTTGATACATTTTTTTTCTGTTTAATTCTTACAACTATTTTTTCTTCTGTCTGTATCAAACAAAGTTAGTTTTGACTTAATAAAACTTCACAGTGAAGGTTCATATTAATTTGGAGTCTTGAGCCCATATTCATGAAACCCTGCTAACACTAGTTGGCAACCAAATTATTGTTCACCTGTCAAAACTTTACAGGCAGACAATAAGCTAGTTGCCAACTAGAATTAACAGGTTTTAATCAATATTGGCCCCGATTTACCATAACTCTTTGAGAGGTGTTTCCTGACATCTGCTCTGTATATGTTTCTCTAACATTAAGGACTAAAATTAACCCATAATGAGTAGAACCATTCGTACATGACAATTGATCAGAATTTTAATCTCAAGCGTCTTTATACTGCAAAAGATACATTTGTTTTACAAGAATTTCCTGCAAGGAATTTCGCAATTTTGTTTGATGTAAAAACCACTCTGTTTTGGTTTCGGAAACGCCAAAAATCTTCACTTTCAGCACAGTGAAATCCTCCATGTCGACTACGTAATATTATACACACCAACCTGTGTTGCTGAATATTAATAACGTTACGTCATCAAATTGACTCTTGTAATACAATTGACGCAATGCATCTCTAGTTGACTTCGAATTGACGTACGGACAATCTGCATAAATTATTTTCATTGACTTAGACCATAACAGTTTAGTTGTTTGCGAGCTAATATGCCCAATATAGGTGTAAATCATGATTCTTTCATAATGTCTTGTAAGAAATTGGGCGACTTAATGGGCGATTTGAGTTTCTAAATAATTGGCAATAGCATCGTATAGATTGCTGCGCTATAAATTGAAACGGAAGAAAATACGAACATTTTGCCTTGGATTGCGAGTTGTAATTCATGATTTTGGGGGGGGGGGAATTTAAAATGTGAAATAAAAATCAGTTTTTTGGATTTTTAGGGAAACTTACACGCATGCTAAAACTAACGCGCGTGGGAGCTTTGAGACAAAGGTTTTTTTAATATGGCCTAATCAGACTTTTTATGTTAAACCAAATTTGGTACAATTTTCAATCAACAATAATTTAACTATCTTTCAGTATATCTATTATGCAAATTAGGGATACCTGCATTCCAGAATGAGTTGTTTATATTGAACCTGTCAATCAAATTGTGCCATGAAAAATGAAGAATACTGCAATAAGCATATTCAAGTTTTCACAGGTAACACTAATTCTTTTAAATTATGTGTAATTTTTGAATAACATCTGCATGTTATGACGTTTAAATTTAATGTTTAATGTAATTTAATTTAAATGTTTAATTTACAATTTCCTTTTATTATTAGCAAAAGTTCGATAAAAATCCGCTACTTGCAAATAGCAAAATTTTGAATCGGTCGCCATTTTTGCCTCAAAATCAGATTTCAACACAATTTTCGACCTAAGTAATTTATGACGTCATAATTATGCAACAGCTTATCAGATTTTCAAAATGTTGGTATCAATGGAAAGAAGAGACCCTACTATATTATTATATAAAGCAACATAACTCTGGGCCTGTCAATTTCAAGTTCATAATTATAGGGTTGGACGATGGTTAAAATTACATCAAACGAACAGGCTTACGATTTTGTTGAATTTTGAAAAAATACGTTTCTGACATAGGTATCTATCTTTCAGGCATGATATCTTCAGGGTTTTGCCTGAATTTAGGCAAAAATGCTTGGATCGTCACTGTACAAAAGTATTGGGAAATTCACATTTTCAGGCAAATTCAGGCAATTCTTTGCTGATAACTTAAATAATAACAATGCTGTGATATCAAAATTTTACAAGTAAAAGTACCTAGAAGAGGGCTGTAATATAATATGTGCAAAGTTTCGTTTCTCAAACTACAATAGTTTTTGCACACGGTCATTTTTCTACATGTAACTATTTTTTGGACACCTGGTACATCTGGTTGGAAAGGAGCACATAAGAGTAAGTATCTTGCTCAAGGACACTACACTAGCGCTAACTGGATTCGAACCCACAAACTTCAATGGCTGGTGATTAAGAGTTGTCATCCTCTATCACTAAGCCATGTATGTCAATCCAGTGAGTAGCCTGCTACAACATACAGGCTGTACACTATATAATGAAATACACCAACACAAGATCAGTATAGTGTGGCCCACACAGGACCATACAGGCTGTGTTGTATGGTGTTGTCTGTTCTAGTAGAGTAGGCATATCTCACTGTCTGTCTTGTATGGCCTAGGTGTTACCCAGGAAATACCTCTTCAAGGGTTAGGGTTAAGGTATCTTAAGTATACTTATATCTAGGGAACTATAAAAGCAGATTTTCAAATTGTGATAATTTTGAAAAACTGTGCAAAATATCATGATCGGCAGACTCCTGTTGGCACAGCAACCATATAAACAATTTCCTTCCATAGTTTCAGCATATTCATTCTACACCTACCCATCAAGTTTAATTTTGGTGGCATTTTTCATTTTGTAGTTTGATTATTATAGTATTTAGCCAGTCAGAGGCTCTTCGTGATTACTACGACAACTTAAACACAATTTTGCAAGTTTCTTGATATATGCTACAGTATGGTATGGTTTAGGCACAAACATGTCATCATTTTGAAACATTCAGTTTTTAAGTCTGAAGATATGTCCCGAATCCCCTCTTTAATTTAAACTCTCACCACCAATTATGATATTGCTTGCTGATTTCACATGCATACCAAGTAATAGTATACAAATATTGACTGCTTTGAGGGGCATGGTTTTGAGATCACCGAGGGGAAATAATTTAAACCATGCCCCGAACAAAAAGCAGTCAATATTCGTTTTATATACCGAATTATAGATTTTTGTCATCTGGTTGGTTAAAAGAACCGAAAATGATTTACGATATATGTTTCTCCTTTCAATGCTGACTGCCCCGTATTGTGTGCAAAATGTATTGAGCGGGCCTAGTGAAAAATATGCCCTGGGCCTAGTTAAATCTAAGCCCGCACCTTTAAACAATCAAAGGACAGGAATCTATATATGAGGTATATAATAATGTATATCATTTGCTAATCAATCTTTATCAGGAATTTCTAGAATATCTTTACTACCACATACACACACAGCCATTTGTAAATTGAGTTTGACTGACCAATCCTTATTTATTGTGGTGATATATGTGAACAAAAGCTAATTTCATTTCGCAGATTTGAAATATTGTTGATGGTAGTAATAGCATATTTTAATGGAAAAGTTGTCTCAAAAACTGTTTTTCTACAGAGGGTAATATGTTGGTAGAAAAATAAGACAAGTCATACTTACAAAAAAATCATACTTAAGACCCTCGGCTAGAAAATGTATTGCAATTTAGCAATTTTTAAAGTACCAGATTAGTAAAATATGGTAGCAATTGTTGTGGTTTAGAAACTTTTAAAAAAGAGGATCAATATTAAAAGTTGAATGGCCCACAAGGTAATCAAGGACACATTATGTACATCCATTTATGATTAAAGTCAACACATGCCATTTCATAAACTTGATCACAAGGTAACCTATATGTATATGAATGTCCACCAGGTATTAAACCGAACGAAAGTGATAGCTCTATATATTCCTGGAGTAATCTGTATGCATCTGTGTCTCATAATTCATTTATATACATCACAATATTCCAAAACTATTTCTAACACAGTGATAAGAAAAACAAAACAAAAATGTTTCTCAACAATTGTGCCAAACATTCACCATCAGATGGCACAGAGCTTGACTTATTGACGTAAGTAAAAACTCTCTAGACGCTATGTCTTGCATTTTGATTGCCTACAGAATTCTAGAGGGGTTCTTGAATATCAGCATGAATAGGGATGAACATTCTATTTTGATAAATAGGCATTAGCAGTGGTTGGTTGTTGTCATACAAAAAAGTGTCAATTTGCAGTGTGATAAAGTTGTATGTTTGGCTGCTTTTACTTATAAATGGTATACAAACAGGTCTGAAATTTGATCCACAACTATAAATCAGGTGATAAAACCCATACAAAGTTCTGACAAAACATTCTTGCATACCAATTCCAAATAATTGCCCCATCCTGTGGTTTGAAATAAGCCACCTACTACTAATAGTAACACTCTACAAAAATAGCAACAACATAGCCAAGGTAGGACAACAGTGTTTGTTCCAGATAATCATGATTTGCTTTCAAAGTAAGTCCTCTCAACTAAATTGAAGAGCAAGGATAGACTCCTTTCAGTTTTTTTTTTCACTCAGAAGTATTTGGGTAATAGACTATGGGGCAAAGGGTGAAATTGTTACTTTTCGTGGCACACT
>JXSR01S075019.1:75691-90945 GCA_000969725.1 Ophiothrix spiculata | reverse complement strand
AGTATTGGCCAAATTATTTTGCCTTCTGTGATAAGGAGCTATCAGGACATGTTTCAAAGCTGTCCTGCTGGAATTGCACAGATGGAAATGACATTTCCACAGATACATTTATCATAAATGCAACAAAGATGTTCTACATGTAATTGCCAGCTTGCGCTATCGATTTGTTTCCTGCGCCACGACAGGCGTATCAGAATTTGGATACCCCTCCATATCCTTATTCTGATACGTGTATCACAATTTGGATACGAAATGTACGTGGGTATCCGAATTCGGATACGTATCCGTATTGTTTATTCCGCCGAACTGATATGCTTATCACATTATTACCAATCAAGCAAGTGTACACAAAGAATGTCTATCCTGCTTGAATCACTGTCATGGTATAGAGATATTATTGTCATTTTAAGCATGTTTCACAGTTGAATCCCTACTATGGTATGCATATCGAATCATCATTCAAGCATGTTTACACAAAGAATGTCTACCTTGCTTGATTTTCTGTCTTGGTATGGACATCATATCATTCAAGCATGTTTACAGAATGTCTACCTTGCTTGAATCACCAATCTCATGGATGTAAATCGCATCATTATCATTCAAGCATTTTTACAAAAAACAGTCTGCCTTCCTTGAATTTGCTATCATAGTATGCAGATCGCATTATTATTACACAGAATGTGTACCTTCCTTGATTGCCTGTCTTTGAATGCAGATCGATCTTATCACCATTCAAGCATATGTACAGACAGAAAGTTTACCTTGCTTGAATCACGGTCATGCTATGCAGATCTTATCATTTAAGCTTTTTACACATAAAAAATCTACCATGCTTGAATTGCTCTCACGATGTGCAGATCGCATCATCTTAATCATTCAAGCTTGTTTACACAGAATCTACCTCGCTTGAATCACTCTCATGATATGCAGATTGCATCATCATTCAAGCATGCTTACACACAGGTCTACCTTACTTGAATTGCTTTACCGTACCATAATTCGGGCATGTTTACACAAAAAGACGACCTTGTATGATTTCCTGTCATGGTAACTAGATAGCATCATCATCATTCGAGCATGTTACCGACAGAAAGTCTACCTTGCTTGATTCGCTGTGGTGTACAGCTGCTATCTGTTGCGAACCACATGGTTACATATACTTTGCTTAAATGAATAGCAAGTTGTCTTTTTAAAGTTATGACCTTCAGAAGTACTATCTAATTAGGGCTGGGCACATGTGCCACTTTGTTGTCGAAATCATGTAAGACTACATTACTAAAAGTGTACAAAGATACTTCTGGTATTTATAGAAATTTGTCAATGAAATATAAAATATCATGATCAATCATGCCATTTGGGCTTAACATCTGTAAGTAAAATAGCACAATTATTCACTACAGAATGATAATTTAATACAAGTGATTAGAAATATTAGATGAAGGTATGATTATGTATGCCCTCATTCATCTGAATTCCAGACAACCTGAAAATGTCATTTCCGGTACATTTCTGTTGACATTACAGTTGAATGATGTATGCAAAATTGTCATGGTTGTCTAAATTATTACCAGTAATGCTGCTTTCATACTCATGTAGATTTGTCACTTTGTCGCTGCACGACTTAATTTTTATGCAAAATCTTGCTGCTTTCGGTTGTCATAGCGGCAAAACTTCATGTCGCTTAGATGTTCAACATTGACAAAATTTTGTTGCACGGCAAGATTTTTCGAGTTGAAATCAATTCAACTTCCAAAGCGACATAAAGCTGCAAAGCAACAAAACTGCAAGCTACAAAAGCAAGTGTGAAACAAAGTAGACGACAGAGCTAAAAAGCTGCAAATTGACAATAAGTTTGAAAGCAGCATAACTTTGAACTTTCATGAAGAGAACAGATTTGATACGTTAAATTTTGATAAGAATTTGGTAGGCCCTATGTCTTCAAAAGTGAGTTGCAGACATGCCCTGTGGTAGATAAGAATTTCTAAATAAAGGAAGAAAACAAAATAATTGAGAGTGGCATGTTTTGCTAATTTTGTGCCTTGAAACTTATAATAAAAATATTATAGGACAAATTAATTCACATGGTGCATAATGACTATTTATATTACTATATAAAAAAATTGAAAATTAATGGGTAGTTATTTTTAATCTTCTAATCAATATTTATAAATATAAATTCAAGATTGGGTTCAACTTTCATATACTGTATTGTTCCTATTAAATGCCCATGTGCTATTAGATATTCACGCCATAGATTTTGAAAATGAAAAGACAGTTAAGACCTTAAATTTTCTGTTCAGACAAACTATAGACCATATCGATAATTGACCTTCTCCCGCCGTTGATGGAGTAAATCCACAGAACCGGACGGGGAATCGGAACTCAGAACGAGGCCAAGTATGATAAACACACTACTTGCTCTCGCTCTGTGAGTTCCGTTCCCCGTCCGATTCTGTGGATTTACCCCATCAACGGCGGGAGTAGGTCAATTATCGATATGGTCTATAACCTAGCAAGTCAATCTGGTCTAATACATATTACTAGGTAATGGTAATTGTGTCATAATTGGTCCAGAATATACTCTCCTGTTTCCTGATTGTTTTCTGCATTGCCCAGAGGCTATTTAATTTTAATTCAATAGGAACAATACAGTACATGTATCAGTTTAAACATGAACAGAATGTACATCTATTTTGTGAAATTCTATGGTCTAATCCCATTTTGGGTATAAATGCAGAGAAATCCAAATTGTAGGATTTGTTTTGTTAGTTTTGATGTGTTTATACAATAAGCACCTTAAATCAGGGGTGTGAAATCTCCTCTTTTAAGCTGATTTCCTCGTTTTTGTAAATTTTTCCAAGGCAAAATTTCAGCTTTTTCTTTCATTTTCAGCCCTTTTTTGGCAATTTTCAAGGTTTTTCCTCTTTTTTATATAAAGTTCCTCTTTTTTCAAAAGAGGTCACTCACACCCCTGACCTTTACTATATAGGTATTTTCCTGTTGTTTTTTCTCCTTTGAAATATAGAAAGCCTCTCAATGTGTTTTTGCCACTGCCTTTGTAACCATGCTCAGTTGTAATTTTGGGGCACATTTGATAAGTGTTCACATTTATATAAGTACTGTATAATTTTAGGGCCAGTATGTCTGTAGCGATAATGATTAATCAAATGTTGTTATTGTTCTGATGGGCTTGCTGCCATTCTATTTCATGATGGGCAATATTTTTAAATCATTGTCAGCACAGTCTGACCAGTGCTTTACGAATTCTAACGTTCTTTCACCCAATCAAAACCTTGGTGCTTTTTACATCCAATGTATCATATCATTTGTTGTTACTTAGTTTCTTTGTAAACTTTTTAATCTGACATTTCTGCAGAAGTGTTCTATTGTCATTTGAATTAATATACTTCCTGCCTGAAATCAGAAAGAGTATACACAAGTTTACTATGCAAATTGCATTTATTAAATTTTCACCAAAATACACAAATATGTTTGTATGCATGTACTCTGCCTGAAATTATCAAAATTTGATAAAAGGGATCCTGTTAATCCAAAACGCATTAAAATTTTAATTGATATTCATCATGGTTTGCTTGTGCCATTTTAATTTGAACAAAACAATTGTGAATGATCTAATGCAAGCGTCAATAGGAGTGTAAAACTTAACACTCCTCATTGGTTGCCAGGCATTCCATGTCAACTCTATGTCAAATATTGGGGTCAAAACAGATTTGTGCAGATGTGTTTGTAGAGTGAATTGTGCATATATTTTGATTTTTTGCAGGGAGTATATCACAAGATATGTTTATTGACATTTTACAAGGGTTGTTTTATACTTACCTAGTAACTACATAATATATGGTACTTGTATAATGATTGTCAGTCTGTGACCATTATAATGAATATCCTTGTGTGAATGTATTTTCCATTTTTTTCTACTGATATTTAAGGTCAAGTATACTTTAGGCCACACACAAAATTTAAGTGTAAGGGTTTAGGATTGGTTTCAGGGGCAACGTCAAGTTTTTGGTGTGAAATTATGTTTATCAAAATGCTATATATAATTATATATCGCACCTTAATGGCGTGGTTAGGGTTTCTGGGTTAGGGTCCACTTTCATTAAGACCTAAAGTATACCTTCTCTGCTATTTGAATTCAAAACATTCTGTATGTGTCAGATGTCAAATTGTGTATCGATCATGGTTATCAAATGAAATAAAGAAGGAAAAAAGTTGAAAACGGTACAGATTGGTTGTCTTGTTTGCCAATAATTATTATTAATATTAAATATACTTTGTTCATCAATAGATGTTTGTTAGAGATATTGAAAAGTGTTCATCTAAAGTGAATTCAATAAATAAATTTAGGATAAGTAATAAAAGTTGCCTTCTCAAGTTCATGGCCCGATGTAGAAGGAAATGAGCTGTGCAGTTGTTATTAATGTTTTTTTAACTCAATTTATGAATATTTGTAAAGTTTCACGCAATGAATATTTGTAAAGTTTCACGCAATTTTTACAACCTTTCCTAAAGTAAAACCTAAGCTGAAACACGCAAATCATCCTACATGCACGGGTAATTCGGCCACATGAGACAATGGTCAGCTGCTGGGCAGATAGCGAGTAGGTTTTGCACTGCGAAAAATAAACACCCCCTTGAAATTATATCAATACTGATTTTGGTACGCAAGTCTTTTATTTCTAGGAAATTTTGTCATGCGAGTGCAAGAAAGTCGTATCTGCAATAGCTGCCATTTGTCATAAATTTGGATTGCACACTGTTTAATCTCCAATCTTGGGTCTAAAGAAATGGTTCTTCAGGTGACACAGTCACCTGAAGAACCATTTCAAGAACCACTGACATAAGACGGAATTTTGAGGGATTTTTCACATTCTTGTGACAAAGTATAAAATAAAAATAACTTAGGGCAGCTATTGCAGATACGACTTTCTTGCACTCACATGACGATTTTTAGTGAAATGTAGACTGAGTGTAGAAAACATTTTAGTAATGAGTTTAAAATTTGTTAAATATCTGCTATGAATTTTGAATAAAAAGTAGGTCAAATCGTATTTTTTGAATAAAAAGTACCGGGTCAAATCGTAAAAAAATGTTGTAATGTTAACATAAAAAGGTTATTTAAAATAAACCTTGCATATTATCTCAATTTTCTGCATTATTATAAGTAAAAGCAAACTTACATACTTGGAAATGTTTAAATAGATTTAACTGATGGTTTAGCTACATCAAGTAGTAAAAATACTGGTTCTCGGAACCACACGATCTCCTGGCCGACGCGATCCTAAAAAATGTAGATGTTTAGGGAGAAGGAATGTATTTTTTTATGAATGGATGATGATGCTAATGACAACTCTTTAGCTCAAAACATGGAGTATGTGACAGACCTCACTCACAAATGCAGGTTCCTATGCTGCACTCTCGACCCAAGTTTATTTGAAATCCATCTAAGTATGCAGAAGTTATAGGCAAATGAGACCAGTTTGACATTTTCAGTGTATCTTACAACTTGACCTCATATGACCTTTGTATGTGACCTTTGACCTCATCAACATATGAGGGTTCATATATCATGCTGCACTCATGACCCAAGTTTGGTTTAAATATATCAAAGTATGCAGAAGTTACAAATAAGACCAGTTTGGCATTTTCAGCCTAGCTTACAACTTGACCTCATATGACCTTTGACACGTGTCCTTTGACCTCATCAACATATGAGGGTTTTATATCCAAAACCAAAGTTTGGTTCCGTTCGGACTTTACTTTTCAAATAAGGCCAAATTGACATTTTTCAGCCTATTTTACAACAATGACCTCATATGACCATTGACCTTGGTATATGACCTTTCACCACATTAACATATGAGGGTTATTATTTTATATCCATAAACAAAGTTTGTTTCCAATAAGACTTCAACTTTTCAAATGAGGCCAAATTGACAATTTCAGCCTATTTTGTAACTTGACCTCATGACCTTAGTATGTGACCTTTGACCTCAGCCACAAATAATAATAAATAATAATAATTCAATTTATAAAGCGCATAAGCAAAGGCATCTATGCGCTTTACAACACAAATGCGGGTTCTTCTTCCCATGCAGCAGCCATGCCCCAAGTTTGGTTGAAATCCATCTTAGTATGCAGAAGTTAGAGGCAAATGTCCACCTTTTCACATTGCTGATGAGAAATTTTATGCAGACGACACGGACATCCACTACTATGCCAAAATCCCCCTTCTACTTTTCAAGCCAGGGGGATAAATATGGTTAAACGTGCAAACTTGGCCGAACATAGCGTGAGCATTGGCAGATACTCATTTCACAATTTCAGAGCTCATTCACAACTCACTGCACTTTCAGGAATTAACACGATAATCTTGCGAGCTCCGACCAAGCCCCGCCAACTTGCACAGAGTTGTTCATAAAAAGGATCTGAACTTGTAAGCAAGCTCTGAAATTTAGAGAGCATCTACTTTTGATGATCAGCCATTGCTTGACCAAGTTGTGAGGAAGCTCAAATTTACAGCAACTCACTCAGCTGGTTATTGGTCAAGTTCGCTGATTTAGCCATTTTTCAGTTCTACTCTGTCCACTATACTCTTTTGAAATGTAACTGGTATAAAGAACACAAAATTCTAGCGAGCTCAATAAACTCCCTCAAAAAATCAACATTTTTTCTTGGCCGAGAATTCTTGACTATATGTGAACTAAACATCATACACTAATTAACATCGAGGATTGTGCCCTTTAAATTCGTCATTTTAAAATTGTCTGTGCACCTTAGGAAATTGATCCGAGTAGTTTGAAAAAATATACTCCTGCTTAAATGATGAAATGCAAGTACCGCAGGGTTCATGCATAATAAGTGACTATTCAAGAATAGTTTGAAGGAGTAAGTCAACTGATCCAACTGCATCCATTGTGCTTTCTGTGTGGGAAAATATTGGATCCGAAACATGATAATGATAAAATTGGATGACTTGCACTCAATATTTAATGGTCTCATTATGAGTTTCAAAATATTGGACTCAACTGCGTCTCACTTGATATTTTGGACCAATAAATAGGAGCTCAATCGATCCAATTTTATACCACACACATAGCCATAAATGCATGTTAAACACTAGTTGCACTTGGGGAAAAAAAACAGAAAGTTCTCAATTGAAGTGCTCTTGAAAATATTTGCAGACAAGTCCTTTGGATGTCAATACTTTTTGCATGTTTGTTTAATTTGAAAAAAAAAAAAAAAAATCGCAAGGAAAACTGAGACTGTAACACAAAAATAGAATACCACCAGTTTGAAACCGACACTCAAATAATAAACTACAACTGCATCACAAGAACATCCTACACATTTCAGAATTCTGTTTTATGGTCTGAATTTTTAATGCACAAGCATTCTGTACACAATATATAATCCATACAAAAACATTTACAGTACTTAGGAATGGATTACAAGTAAAAAACAAACAAAACACAAACCTACCTACAGTCTTAGAAGAGATAATATGCAAAGTTGTGAAAGAAAGCTAATTTTTAAAATCTTGGTCGGTTTTATTTTTGTCTTTAAATGAAGTTAATGACACTCCTTGTTTTTCAATGGTAGATAGGTCTTGGAAAACTAAAAATAAAGGTTTGAACATAGAATTACAGGGGGGATACAAGGCACGCCGCCATTTTTATTCCGGCATGGAGACAAAATTGGGGTATTCGGGTTTTTGCCGATAGCTTGCTGATGATGCATCGCACCTTGTCATAATGTGCGAATACTGAAACACACACACACACACGCTTTGCGTGCAGGTTGACGTATCATTCGCGTAAAAGTATTATTTGCGCAGGTTGTCTCTACGCGTAACCAAGTCTCGGTACTTGGAGTTGATTTTGGCGGGAACTGAGTGGACCCGAATACCCCCAATTTGAGCTCCATAGCTGACAAGGCCATTACACGTGGTATCTCCCCTGTAAATCTATGGGCTTGACAAAGGTTTCAAAAGAGGCATCCATTTAAGTTTTTAAACAAGCCATGATTAAACCAAGACCTCTGTTGTCATGTATGCATAATGTAGTAAACACAGTATAATTTGACCAACAATAAATAGGCAGACCTATTCACACCAATCATTGATATAGAAAAGAGTGTGCACAGTTAAACATAGCACAACTAGTAGATCCAGTGCGCTTCGTACAATTGGCTCATGAACTGATATATATTGCATGGAATATTGGGATTACCTTTGCTCTAGAATGAACAGTCTAGAGAACAATTGATGCAAACTTGGTGATGATCAAAGTATACAAACGTTCTTACCCATCTTTAGGACAGGCAAGTTTATCCAAATACGTAAGCAAATTTGATAGATTTAATAGTCACAATGCAGAAAGATCATTTTTTTTTCCAGATATCTAAACTAGAAACTATAATTCAGACTGACAAGTCAAAACCTTTGCCAATTTACAAAAATGGTTATCCTAGCAGATATAAATAGATCATTTTAAATTCAACAGTCACAGGTTTACCCACTAGTTAGACAGATCATGACCATTTGACAGTCTTCGGCTATTGGCCAAGACCATGATCCTTTTTGTGAGAAATCAAGACATTTATAACAAGTTTTGCATATAAAGTCTTCAGCCATTACAATGGGCAACGATTATTATGAAGGGAATGTTTTCTGCAGACTTATTTCTGACATTTTCACATCTTTCCAATGCTAGAGCGTCTGACTAACTATGTCACTGGTTCAATTAATCTGCTGAGGTGACAGATCTGTTTCCACTTCTTGGGTTGACTTGGCAAATTCACCATTGATAACCATATAAAAAAAAACAATTGAACATCTTCAAACATTTTCTGAAATGATGATTTGTTTTATGTGAAAGTTATCATCAGCAAATGGTAAGGACCATTTTTCTTCATTTTCCAGACACATTCTGGGCATGTTGAATATTATCAAAGTACTGTATCAAGATCTACATGGATTTGAAAAAGTGAAATCCAACTGCTCATTTTAAGTTCATTTTGTCTGAAACTGATTATGATGGCTTGAGTCACTGAGAACATTTTTGAAATTGAACAAGGGCAATGGTTGTAAACAGCACAACACACATGAATACAAAGATCTGGATATCCCGCTCTTCACTTCATGTATTTGTCGCCGCCTTCAGCTAGGATCTTTGCCGATGATTTGGCATCATAAAAGAGCTCGTTGATTTCGTCCACTTCATCCTTTCCTATATGTTCCTTGCCGTTGATTCTTGCAAGTAAGCTGGCTGGTGTTAAAAGCTGCACGGCATATCTGGAAGTAGGAGTGAAACAAATCACGGGTACAATAGTATGCAATGAATATCACCCAATTTGGATTTGAGATATGTATGGTTTTTAATTCAAAAAATTGCAGAAAAAAAGTAAGCAAGTGCATGATGCTTTGTATGTAGCTTATTCTTATTTTGTCTTTCTTAACAGAAAGCAAGGAGGGCGGACAAGCCATTGCCTTCCAATATTTACGAGACAACGGCAATACAAGCTTGTACCATACTAGTATTAACAAACCCTGAACAAACCCATATTTGGTCATAATCAACAACACATGACCAGTGTTCCCGCTAAGGCCGTATGTCGCGAAATTAGCGCAGAAGCTCAAACAATTGGCGCAAGGGATTCCCAAACCAAAAAGTCAAAAATAGGGTTTTGGTTATACACAAGGTACACTTATTTCAGTTTTATTCGGATTATACCCAAAATTACTCTAATTTTTGAAGTGATCTTTCCGAAATAGGCAATGGCGAGATGTAGGTTTTTTTATATGTCGATTTGGTGCAAAGTCAAAATTCTTAGCGGGAACACTGCACATGAACAAGAAACCGCCTCAGTCAGTAATATGATACAAATAACTGTACAAAAAATATGTTTTTAACAAGAAGAAGTGGTGTTCATACGCCAGCAGATTTAGAATATTATAATTATGTTTACTTCTGTGACATTACTTTTTAAATTTATTTGATCGAATTAAAAAAGAGGTTCTTGTAATATTTTAAATAGTTTGTGACAGATACATGTAAAATGTATCCTAAATATGTGTTAAGAAATCCTTAAATCTAGTAAATCATGTCCTATGTTGCCTGCAGAAAATCAGAAATTTAAGGTTTTCAATGTAAATTTTCCTCTGGTTGGATTGTGTAACACAGCACTCCTGATTTTGTTTTGATAAAAACATACACAGGAATTTTCTGTCTAATTGTGTCACACCTAAACTTTGTGTGGTGTGGTATCTAAATTGACTAGAATCATCTAACCTCCTGCATTACTTCCTGAACTCTCTTCTTGAATGATATATAGCTTAAAGATGGCCTCAGAGTGTATGTTGTGGTGATAGCATAATTTCAAAATTTCAAATAAGCAATCTCAACCAAAAACAAGACCACTCTATGTATTGATAACATCATCGTTTTAAATGCATAAAGTAGGACTTGTTCGAGACGGCTCATCACGGTAATTATGGAATAACTCGCACTGTATTGCGACAACTACCGAATTGACCATAACTCACCTCAACGTAGTTTTACTGCCTGTTTCTCCCAGCATATGTAGTGATTCTTCATTGGCTTGAATACCTTCTGTTTGTGCACGGATTTTTAGAATCTGTAAGGAAAATAAAGACAAGACGTCAGAAAATCGTCAGTCGAAACGATGACAAAAACATTTCCTTTACCATGCATTACCAAGAAATTCTTCGCAGCTTTCTATTCAAAGCTGTGAAAACCATCATCATTGTTTTCAATTAAAACTGTGTATTCTAATCACTTTTTTCCAGCCTCACTTTTTGAAATCAAATTGGAGATCTTGATACTACAAGAAAGCTCATAATTATTTTTCTTATAACCCCTGTAAATTTTCAATCACATATTATGTTTCACTGAAGAGATATGGTCAAAATATTTGTTAATTACAGGAGTAAACAAAAATAATATCATAATAATAGGTTTCTCTCAGTCATATTTTTGCCAGATGTTGTTGGCCAGCGCAACCCTCGGTGACCCATCATCAGCCTTCATTCCTTAACATCAGCCAAGATCGCTACCAGCCGTCACTCGTCTTTGAGGTGTCGCTGAAGGTTGTTACCATCCATCAGTAAATCTAGACGCTAGACCCCACTGTAAGTCAATGTGTGACGCTATCAACCCACTGTAGGTCAATGTGTGCAGCAAGAACAAATTTCTAACTCGGGTCACCTAAATACATTTTGCCTTGTATTGTGTATTGTCATGTATGGATATCATTTTACCTTTTGTCGACCAGTGTAAACCCAGCCTAACTTACTTTCTTCATTTCCTCCTGCGAGTATGGTAACGTCCTTATAATCATCATCCTGTCTAGCAAATCAAGTGGCATGCCATGTGGGGCAATCACATCATCTGTACCCCTGTCAAACAAAAAAAATAAAGGAATGGTGAGTGGATTTGTTCATTATATATGTGTTGATCTTGTTAGCTTAGACAAATTATCTATATCCAGGATAAGTAACAAAAAGGATGCAACTGGGTTCAAATCATAATTTACCAGATTAATGATTCAAACAAGATTCCAGGCAAACAAAATGATTATGTGTAGTGGCATAGCCAATCCAAGGACCAAATATTTCAAATTTTTTAGCTTATGCCCTGAAAATACAAGAAATAAAGATGTGCGACCTTGTTTTTGGAGTATGAACCATTGGTTTTCTATCTCACACCATATATGTGACCCGTCATATCGAAAGGTACCTTAAGGTCGGCAAAATTAAAATTGATTTTTTGGTCTCATCTGAAAGATTATATTTTAAGCTTTAAAATGACACCTTGCTTTTGGTTATTGGATGTTTGATTGCAAAGTTACATTGAAATTGGTAAAAGGCATCGGTCTGATCCAGAAAACTATCGTTCTGAGAAAATCAAGTTTAAAGTTTCTGTACTGGTAAAACTTCAATAGGGAAACAATTTCTATATCGATTTTTAAAACATTTGTCTTATGTTTTGGAGGTTGAAACCTGATTAATATGATAGAATACACTTCAAAGGTAACATTTCTGATGAAATTAGAAATTCGACCTTGGACGTGATTTTTGATTATGCTCAGCTTCAATGGCCCGTATCTCGTAATTTACTATGCCGGTATTAAGGTACCTTTAGATATGACGGGACACATATATGCAAGACATGGCAGTTAACATTGGACGTTTTCCTTGTTCCAATATGCATTCATATGAAAGGGAATGCAGATTATCAGATAAGCTGTAAGATGATTCCGATGAAGAACTAGCATAGCAATGAATAATAAGTAATTAAATTACAATCATAGGAATCCACACACTAAATCCATTATTTAAATTCACTGCTTACTGATTTTGAAATCTGACGCATTATGCTATTTGTGCTATTATCAAAACAATTCCTACAAAATGATACACACTATACTTGGATCATAGCTAAATAGGCAGGAATTTCTTCATCTGTGATCAAAGTTAATCCCATTTACATGCGCACCACATGCCAATATGCAAGTACGCACACCCTTTTCTGTATCAATTCACAATGCTATTGGCCCACGTATTTGATGTTGATCAAAGCACAGATCAAGACTCTCAAAGGCATACCTGATTGTGCATCTCCCCCTGTTGGTAGCAAAGATGACTATAGGTGAGAGTGATGACTCAAGCGCCCTGTGTAAGTATGTAAAGCACTCAATATCCAGCATATGGACCTCGTCTACAAATAGCACTCCTGGCACAAGTTCTGCAACACCCTGGTCAATGTACTTGTTCACCACCTTGTTGATTTCTTTGCGTAATTTGTCTGTTATTTCAGTTTTCTTGGGCTTCATCATCTGTCCCATCATGGAGAGAATGTCTTGGCCACCCTACAGTAACAAAATAATTAATC
Organism: Ophiothrix spiculata; assembly: GCA_000969725.1. Taxonomy (NCBI): domain Eukaryota; kingdom Metazoa; phylum Echinodermata; class Ophiuroidea; order Amphilepidida; family Ophiotrichidae; genus Ophiothrix; species Ophiothrix spiculata. The sequence continues at coordinate 78,010 of JXSR01S075019.1, read as the reverse complement.
AATTAATGACTCAACATTTTAAATTTGAATAACAAAATAATTAAAGTACTTTGTGCAATATAACATTAAGGTAAAATTCATCTAAATGCAGTTAATTGCAAAACAGTCTTGCTGCTTTCAAAATAGTTGTCACTTGTAGTTTTGAAGATATAGCCCTGTTGTGTCTCGCACTTTTCAGTTATGTAATAACTCCTTGGTTTGTTGCACATTGATACGGATGCCTGCTGTACATTAATAATTGAAAAACAGTAACGGATGATTAACATTCGAAATGTGCGAGTAGCGGGTGATTAACATTCAAAAACGTACAACCTATGAAGATCAACCTTACAATCTATGTCCAGAAAGTTTTCAGCATGTTCAAAACTCATTAACATACTTAAATGGATGTAAACAGGATAGACAACAAATTGAACATACTTCTAGAATACAAACAACAAACATCACAGTGTAGCCGAAACAGTGTACCTTAGACATACATTTGGCTCTATACGTTAATGTTTGACAGAGCCCTAAAACAAGAAATTTTGTTGTAACAAATAAGTACATGTACTTGATTTCTTGAATATATACTGTTTTATTTTTATTATCAAACTTACTTTCATCTAATCATAAGTGGTTTTCTCACTTTGGATGATAGCTTCATTGTTTTGCATGCGGTAACCACCGCAGACTATCTATTCTTTACTCGGGAAATATTGGAATTACGGCAACAACTCTCATGCTCTTAAACTGAATGTCAAATACTATTAAATAATGTTACCTGAGGTCTGGCATTGGCAACATCTAGATCATGTAATGTCACATCCTGTATGATTTCTTTCTTCTTGTGTACGTCTCCTTTGGGTAATGGAACATATTCCTCTGCCTCCAGATCAAATTCTGTTGCATACGTGTCTGATCTACCTTGTCTCTGTTAATGCAATAGAAATACAAAAACAAAACTATTACAAAACTGAAAGAACACACACACACACACACACACACACTGAAATGACTGCATATAAATTGTAAACCTACTTCATATAATTCCCTATATTTGATATTTGTGAGGAAAAGTAAAATTTGGTGGGTAATTACATTGGCATTGACCTATTTTAGAAAGTATCAATGAATGATGCTACATTGACTCTGTGTATTAAAGGTTGGTTAGGAATGGGCTTCAAAATTTTAACTCATTATTTGCTAAAAAATTAGAAGAACACTCTAAACCTTATCTTCCTAGACCTATTAATTTCTTAAGCCTTTCACATATCAAAAATATATAAGAAAACTCATAATGAAAAACATTTTGCTTGTAGCACCAATATGGCTCAATCAATGCAAAGTGAACTTCAGAAGTTATGTAGGTAACGGCTCTTCCTTTAAATAACTTATTAAATAAATATCTCCTAGGAAATGAAAGTAATCATAAATGCCCAGTTTCCCTTGGGATTTGAACTCCTGAACGCTTGAATCACAATCCAATATCAACCTATGGCGAGCCACTGAATGGGACAAGCCTTGCCAGAAATTTTGTGCTCATATAGGCCTATCTATTGTTTATGACATACTCAGCCCAAGGCTAACTTTTTGATTTGACATGTTGAATTATTTGGATAGAGGATGGTCAGGCTCAACTACACAGGAAAAACTGGTAGAGGGCTCAAATTTTAGCAGCAACAAATGTACGCTGGGTTCCGACGTCTTATCCAAAATAAGACGCCGGTAACCGCTTAACAATCTAAGCACTTGATTGGCCCGTATCCTGAGGCATTTGTTTTTCAGCGTCAAACACTTACACGCGTGACGCATTGGTGATTGTGCGAATTTCTTGTAACGCGTAGTTATAAAACATCGCCATTTTGTCAACCTCTTCACCAAAACCTTCACCTCACGAATGATTGCCATGTAGTTAGATAGGGAGGGTGAGCTGGCAAGTTGCGTAATTCTACTGGTCAAAATTTTTTTGACTAATTATGATCAGCCATTACCTGCAATGATGGGTAGTCTGAACCATATAGTGAAGTGCCCACATCGAGGGTACCAGCGTACAACAAATGTTGTTACTCACCTTGACAGCACCACTGTTTGCCTCTATGTATATCACATCTCCAGGTTCTACTTTCTCTTTCTGTAAGCTTTCATATATTGATGGATCTAGCTTCAGTTGCTTGGTGCCTTTTGCTGTTTTCAGACCAATGACAACATGGCTCACTGTTTTACCATACCCTGAAATAAATTATTAAAGGTCACAAATTAAGGGCTTATTAATAACCATCATCGAATCTTATCAAAATGTATTGGAAAAAATATCATGTTGTCATTATTGTTATATGT
>JXSR01S075019.1:38111-71454 GCA_000969725.1 Ophiothrix spiculata | reverse complement strand
CGGACGGACGGACGGACAACCAGAAAACATAATGCCTCTGGCGGAGGCATAAAAAAGAAGACAAAACAATAGTGAAAATCATGTGAAACCCAATTCATTGCAAAATGTGAAAGCATTTGTTTTATGTAAATTACAATTGACATGTTTACCTGAACGTTTTTGATATCACTGATACTACAGCAAACAAAAGATGATACTCCAATTATAGCATTCATTGGAAAAAACAAGTGTTTCAAGCTACAAAATCACCTACCAATTGCCCGTCTGAAATTCTCCATCAACACTTCTGTCTTTTTAATTTCTGTTGAGAAGACCTCACTTCCGACCATAGGACAGAATGGCACTTTGGTTCCTAGTTCTTGAGCAATTGCCAATGCTAAAGCTGTTTTGCCAGTGCCGGGAGGACCAGCTAAAAGAACAGCTCTCCCTGCCATCTTCTTGGATTTGATGAGGTCTACAACTACTCCAGATGCCTACAGAATAGAAAACAAATGAAATTGAGATACTGGATTTGGGCTGCTTGATTAACTGTTGATACAGCCAGCTTGACAGACCAGTAATATGAATTCTGGTCCAGTATTCATATTTGGTGGAAGATGACTTCCTTAAATAAAAAAATAAATAAATGTCGGTGCTTATATAGCGATTTTCCAGAATTGATCAAAGCGCTTTACATTTATTCCGTTACCAATAGAACATAACCACGCGGCTGCCTTACAATTATGGCGCCTATTGAGTATATTCCTAGTAACTACTCATCATAACGCTTTGGTCGACGAAGCAATTAGGATTAAATGTCTTACCCAAGGACATAACCTATTGGCCGTAGCGGGGCTCGAACTCACGACCTACTGATTCTGAGTCCTGCTCAGTTCCACTAGACCACACGAGCTCTTTGTAAATTCAATATTTACAATGGCTCTCTTAATGATCAATAATAATTGTGTGAAATTGCTTTAAATAAAGAAATAATGGTATCAAGCTTTGTGCGTTAATTGTCCATGATGATAAGAAATAGTATTCCAATTCATTTAATATTAGTATTTATAATCAGAAGGCTTTTTGACCAGACGGGCTGCTGAATGGATCTCTGGGAGCCCGCTGGAGAGAGCTGGGCAGCAATCTATCAAACTGGCAGATTTTCCTTGTTTTCAACTATACCCCTGACTCTGAGTCCATCCAATTAGGCTGTATTGCTAGAGGTGGATTTTGAAGTCAAGAATTTGAATAAAACAGAGTTGAACAATCAGGGGTAGAATACCTTACTCTCTCATGAAATATTTACCCAAATCATGTATCACTGTAAAGTAAAAAGTACTTGTTTTAGAACTGGCACTCATTTTGGTACTCATTTTACCACTTGTTTTAGCACTTATTGTGGAAAACAAGAACTGAAACAACTGTTTTTGGAAAAATAAAATGAGTGCCAGTTCCAAAACGAGTGCTTTTTACTTTACAGTGTATACATTTCATTAAGGGGTGGAGAACATCTAGAATCTGACCCAATGCTCTCACCAAGTCAGATAAATTTCTTCAGTAAAGATTCTGAGTTTCCACTCCCACAAAGCAGCTCTAAACAGGAATCGAATCTAGGCCCAATGCATGCCAGACTGCTAATTACCACTACACTATGGTGCCCCCTAAAAGAGCTGCTGTAGCTTTTGCAATTGAGATACACATTTCATTACTAATCTTATTAAGGTAAAGATTATTGGGATAAGTTGATGCGTTTCTCTTTTTTCTATGAGCCGAAAGCAGAAATACGTCATACGCAGCACACTGATCTTAAAAAAACTCACGTTCCATTCTGTGCGCGGTGAAAACAATCAATACTTCAGCCAGGCATCCCTTCATTTTCTTTCTTTTTAGCATGAAGGAAATCTAAGAAATGATGACCTGGTTTTCATCTTATTGTGGTTTGAATACCACACATCTCATGTGATTTTGGAATCGAAATATTTTGAAAATTTGCTAAAATCAGTCAAAGTTTCCGCGAGCCAGCATTTTTCTCCATACCATATAATTGCCCATTCTCTATCAAACGCCCACCCCAAAAAATTTCAAAGAGAATTGTTAAAAAACATTCAGTTTTGTAGCATTTTCGTGTATCATTAAGCTTGAACCAACAATCGCTAGTAACAGGAAACGGTACCAATGAGGTCGCGATCCCGGAAAAAATTGTCAGTACTTCCGGGTTATCCAGGGCCATATATAACAGTAAATTGCCGTAATTGTTAAGCTTACTTAGCGATTTTGTGCAAATTTTGATGTTGAAAATTGGTCTCTAATAATCGCCCACCCCTCCTGAAATGTTGCCGCCCAGTGGGCGATTATTAAGAACAATACGGTAGTTGAATGGGAAATCGGCAATTGTTTTCACTGCGCTATTTGGATAAACGTCCCGGATGTAAACAAGACGCCCGAATCCGCGTCTGCCTACAATAGTACATCCAGTATGTTCTTGAATACAAATGAGCTTTTCCCCTAAGTGATTTGAAACATCACCATTTTATAACCAACCACTATTACAAGCTTTTTTTGATCGACACTTTTAGTTCATCCCCACCCCTGAAGTAAAATGGTGCGGGTCCCTAACCTCTGACGACCACCACTGCCTGGCATTGTCGTCTCTATGGCCTGGGAAATTGTTTATACTATCAATTAAGGAATAAGTGGCATTATCAGCCTTTCAAAATGGTCGCCAATTTTGTAACGGTTTTGAAGGTAAGTCTATTAAAGTTCCTTTTTTTCCTACACGATGCCTGTTTTTTGCCCAATACAGGCCTGCGATATATGGGGTGATGAAGTATGTTGGTAGGACTACATCCAGTAATAAGCGGTACCCAATGGCCCAAACACCTGCAATGAGAAAGTCATTTCTTGTGTTTGTACTCCGTATTAGAAAGCTTCAGTATAGCGTTTCGAGTGGGTCTCTCAGACAGAGAGACCCACAAGAAATCGGGTGTAAATTGGGCTTCTTTTGAATTTATGCTGCTACAAGAAAAGTGCTACCGCTATTTTGAGGCTACTTATTGTTTTATGACTGCGGAAATGTGAGTAATTTCTTGAAAGTCGGCTCCTTCTTGGAAAAATTGCACTCAAAAGGCTCTTTACATCGATTTATTTCATTTTCACTCAATAGAATGCAATAAAATGAGTCATTGTCATTCGAAGCCGATCCATCATAATTAATCATTGAAGTGTAACAATGGATTTTTTGGCAATGGTGTAGTTTGGGACCCTGTTCATAATAAGGAACAAAACAGCTGTTATTGTTTCAAAATCAAAAATGAAGTTTTCTAAATCATCAAGGTTTTAAATAAATCCAATATCAAGTTTATCCATCAAGCTAAACTAACCATAAAAGCGATTTTACCATCATTTTTTGGTCCAAAAGTCCGACTTCCACGATTGTCTCCATTTGTCATGTTCCGTGTATTTGACCACCTCGTAAATCACCTTGTAATCTAACGCAACATTAAACCAACCGGAGATCGCGTTTTAGATCCCGACGCAATGAATAACCAACCATCGAGCGTTTCATTGAAATGTTTGGCAGTGTGCAATCATTAAAAATGGCCGATCATGGCTTTATTTTTGCCTTAAAATGCCACTCTTTAATGAAAACTCGGCTACCTTTCAGACATTTAAACAGCATTTTGAATCAACGGAAACAAAGCTTCATCGATACAGGTGAGTTTTCTGAGATTTGCAAGCATTTTCAGCGTTGTTTGGAGACAAAAATCTGCAATTTTAGTACTTTTTACAATTTGTTTTAACCTTGTTGTTTTACCCATTAATTTCCCTCTTTATTCGAAGCCCTGCCCTCCTTCCAAAATATTAACCTTGTTGTCGAGATAACATTTTAACTATTTTAGCTTCTTTGGTTCATTTAGCTTGATGAATTACAGGGACTCTGTTTTAAGGCGCGCGCGCGCGATATCGCGCGCCTGCGCGCCTTAACTCACTTTTGGTAGCGCGATTTGTCGCGCCCCTTGCATTACCCAGGCCCGGGGTTTTCTCCACGCCGGAGCAAAACCAAAAAATAGTCGCTTCCGATCGGCAAATAATTGGTCATTAAAAAATAAAAAATCGAGCAATCTGTAAAAAGTCTCAGCTAAAAACAAGTAATATTATCTAAAAATGTAATATTTTGACGATAAATATGCATAAAAATCATTTTTGAAGGCATTTTCACAGCCATAACAAACCTTACGATAACTTACGATGTGTTTTCCTTAACATTATTTATTAATTTATGCATAGCAGTGACGTAAAATGGGGAAATACCCCATACGTTGCGGTGATTGGACGATTGCCGCGATGTGTCTATTATTTCTTGACCCGCGCTGACCTCTCTTTTGTGGCGTGTGTTGATAATTTTTACCAGGAGTTTTACGTGTTTTTAAAGTAACAGATTTGACAGGTCATTGTTTTGAATTTTATTTGGAATATTCCTTTTTACGGAAGCATGTCTCAATCTAATATTATATGCTTTTTAAAGAGAAAGTATCACCTGCTGATCGGGAAAAATGCAGCGAAATGGCAGTGAGGAGGAGTGATGATGAGATCGAGATCAGTCTACGGAAACCTCAGCCGAGCGTGAATTTGGTAGGGACCGGCGGTAAGCTTACTCATGAATCATGTGAGTCGGAACTTTCAAAATCAAAAGATGAAATCGAGAGGGAAAAAAAGCTAAAAATTGCAACCTCGTTACAGTACCTCGTTTTGCACAGATTGGGGGGAAAAATAGGCCCACATTTTTATTTGATTGAACTGCTTAAAGGTGCAATTCATGATTTTGATGTGGCCTCTTTTCTAGCTAAATAAAAAGAAGAGTACAACATAATTATATACTGAAAATTTCACTTGATTCCGACTGTTCGTTTCCAAGTTACAAGCTTTTCAGCATTTTGAAAATCCCCATAGACTACTGTGTAGTAATTACTGTCGGGGCCCCGACAATAATTAGAAAATGACACATTTTCTCACTTTTCTCAAAAATGCAAGCACATATGAAAGAATGGTTTGGGGATCGTAACATATACCACTTGAGGATTATCATAAGCTATTAAACTCAAATTTGATAGAGGTGACCTTGAGGGTGAAATGTGGATCATGAATTGCCCCTTTAACAACCACAAAAAGGCTCTATAAAAAATCTTAAAATCTGTCTTCTGTAAGGGCACCAAATTGATTTCTATGTGCAGAAGCCCTCTGGCTTCGAGGGGCTTCGCCCCCTCGACCCCCACCAGGGCGTTGCCCCTGGACCCCACCAGGGGCCCTTAAGCGGGCCCCTGGACCCCACGCCGTTATGCTCACGCGCTACGCGCGCTCGAATATTAATGCTCTACCAATGCTCTCCTTATTACCTCCAGAACAGCTTTTTAAAACTCCCCTTGCTATTTTAAAACTGAGTCCCTGGAATTAGTGACTTTTGTTCATTATTATGAACAGGGTCCTAAACTACACCATTACCGATTTTTTTTATGACAATGTCACCGCTAATCACCTTGAAAGTCGATGGTTAAAAAGATTATCCGTCGTAATTGACGACACAAGAGTACATGGTCTTTGATCTACGGCTACTTTGGCTGATTTTTTTTTTTGGCAACACTGTTTACAAATTTATGCGATCGTATGCTGCAATCCGTGGTCACGTGATCGATTTTGTCCGAGGAATTTTGCCAATTTTGGCAGAGATTTTACAGTGACAGTGTTAGGCCTGGGACTTTTTGGGTAATTTGCTATCCGGGAACCAATTAATTTAGGTCGGGTACCCGACCGTATTGATAATTGGGCATTTACAATGTTAGAACGGGAAAATTGGCGGGTCTACTAGACTAACTAGTACTACGACCATATGATATGATGTCTCAATTACACCAAAAATTTTGATTTTCTTTGATTTTCGCCGATTATGGTCATGATTTATCATCATGGACATGTATACTTCAATCAGATGATGATTTTATCATAAATTGTTGAACACTTTTTTTGTTCAAAATTCTATGATTTTATTGTCCAGTTCGGGTAATCGGTCACCAAATTTTGATTTTTGTACCCGGGTAATCTCACGACGGGCGGTAGTACTAGGTATACTATTTCTCAAAGTTGTTTTTCCTTTAAAATTCGTGTCGTGTACACCACTCTTAACGCACGCGTCAACAGCGTGAGCGTAAACAATCAAAATCAACAAATCACGCTCTGCAAATTATGTGCATAAATAAGTGCATCAGTACGCAGAAGGACTTAACAACAAGTGTCGGAAAGAAAATCCCCGCGAATGAGAGAAAAACAACTCTGACAGAAACTATACCCGGGTTTTAGTCCCAGGCGGTGTAAGCTTACCTCACGTGCAAGTTCTTGGCCAACAAGTCCTGCAGCCGACGGGATTGCATTGCCGGATTCATCGAGTCCCAAGCCTTTAACATGACTATGACTAGCAATTCTTTGAGTTTTGGTTGTACTCTTTACTTCTTCGATCTTCATTTTTAGGTCTCACTTTTAAATTTGTTTAAAATTAAACTTTCCAAAACACTATCGTAAGCTACGAGACGCAGAATTCTGCACTTTTGTCAAACATGGCCGCATTGTGTAGAGGATGAATTTTGTAATTTTATTTGTACCTAAATTTTCTCAAAATGATCTTTTTATACAAGCCAAAAACCTTGTTAATAATTGGGTATTTATTAAAATGAAACATAAATTCTATCTTTTGACAACAGATCATTTTAGTGTTCAATATTGTATTTGTTTGAAAGAGGTTAGTTGTTGTGAAACTTTTTTTAAGAAACGCATTTCTATTGGCTTAATTTCTTCAGTATGCACACTCTTGGCCAATGAAAAGTAATTTGACATTGTCACCTTATCTCCTTAGAAACTGTTTGCGGAAGTGGTCAAAATTCTGCAGCCACTAAAATTAAAACGCGAAGATCTGTAAATAATTATCCCTGTTTAAATTATTTGTGTAGTGACATTTCAATTTTGGATTTTAAGGTAGGTTTGCTGTTTTACTACCATTCTATTTCATGAATTTAAATTCCTCTGATTCCTACTCACGCATGCACGGTATTCTACCTAAAAACACTCACTGAACAGAAACAATTTTGGGTAACCCAATTTTGATGTTTGGCAAAATTAGACTATTATAATTATTGTTTCAAATAAATTTCGGACACGAACATGATTTCTGAACGAATCTTGTTAAGGGCAGCAAGTTGGCATACAAATAGGACTGTCTTTGCAAATTTTGCCTTTTTAGATACGAATTTGGTACTCGACATCAGTTAGGCTCTTTCACTCACACGGAATAAAGCGCATTTTCAGATAATTACCGTAATCAGCGGCAACTTGCTGCCTTTATCCGTTTTCTTTCTGAACGCAGCCACCGCGTATCCACAAGTTGAGACAAGAACGGGACACCGGCAAGTACGCAACACCGTTTCCAATCAGTAATCCACACTACCCCGACATCGCGCATCGCAGGCGCATGCCTGAAAAGCGATGTGTACTCGCGTTAAATGGCCACGCAGTTGTGTTACGCAAGGCTCTAAATTTTCGTGTCCAAGAATTATTTGTAACAACATTAATATGAATATTGACGTATTGTTGAAATTGTTATACCATTTCTAAAAGTTGTTTTTCCTTTCAAATCATGTCGTGTATGCCACTATTTAACGCACGCGTCAACAGCGTGAGCGTAAACAATCAAAATCGACAAATCATGATTTGCAAATACATGCATAAATACATGTAAGTGCATCAGTACGCAGAAGGTCTTAACAACAAGCGTCGGAAAGAAAAACCCCGCGAATGAGAGAAAAACAACTCTGAGAGAAACTTATGTACCTAGGTCTAACGCCCCTTGACCGCAACGGTGCAATGCCCAAAAATTGGCCAACCCGGTTTTTCTATTTTATTCTTCAAGTTGCGTACATCGATGTTTGACAAGAGCAAGAGCATTAATTCCATTAACTAAAACATTAATTGCGACGACTAATGGGACATTTGGACTTGAAAAATTTGAGATTTTGTAAGCATTGTTTACATCATTTTGACGCCATCTTAGTCTGTCAAGTATGTTGAATTCGGCAGTCCAAAATCGGAATTTAGACGATTTTTGGTACATGAAAGCATTTGATTATGAATTCTTCTTGGCTGAGTGCTATTTGATAGTGATCACATACATCTGTTGCTTCAAGAGGTGCATCTGCTTCTTATTTCAAAATTTTGTCCGCGTTTCGCAGAAGTCAATGGCTGTTAGCCCAGACCCAATATGTAATGAAATGGAGTATGGGTCTGGAAGCTCAGACTAAACTTATGTGTGATTCAAATAAATTTCGGACACGAAATGACAATTTGAACGCAGCCAACGCGTATCCACAAGCTGTGACAAGCACGGACATCAGAAAGTATGCAACGTCGTTTCCAATCAGTAATAACAGTACTGCGGTCTGCGGCATCGCGCGCGCATGGAAAGCGTTACGTATTTGCGTAAATTGCACACGCAATACTATGTCCGAAAATTATTTGAAACAACAAATAGCCAGTAGTTCAGTTCAGTGTGTCTGAATTTGGAGCTAGAGGAAAAGTACTATTATTGAAGTCACTAAATTTCCTACAAATCGTGAACATTTGCACACAATAAATGCATAGTAAAAAGTGTTTCACCTCACATGGAATATATATTTAACTTGGACCTTTTTTTTCTAAAGTAGACATGTTCATAAAAATTTAAAAATCATTTGTTTTCAACAAAATGATATTAGATGGAAAGATATTTTAATTCCCTTCCAAATGAGGGGTCAACCATCTGAAATGGTGAAGTTGTGGATGAAAAACGGGTCCTGAAATATCCCAAAATTTGCCAAAAAATTGTGACCGTGGTATTGCCATTGACTGTACGTTCTATTATATAATATAGACCAATTTTTTCACCACGAAGGAGCATTTTACAAAAAAGCGTTTCCATTTCATGAAATTTGGCTGTTACTATCAGAAATGTTCTCTGAGACCCACATTTTTTACTGTAAACTATTCACATTTAGGGATTAAAAATCAACTTTTTCTGATTTTCCCACTCCTGACAGGTCACAATTTTTTGAGTGAGCCCTCTAGAGGCCAATATGAACCCACCACTATAAAGGCTTAATGATTTTCATACAATTTCATATGTGATCGATCACTAGTCCCAAAGCAAAGCCAAAGGCTAAGCAGCCAGGTGCGGGTGATTCATAGTGCACTACGTGGCCCCCCTGACTTGTAATTCCACACAGCCTCAGCACACTTTACAGAGCAGTTCTAATCACTGGGTTAAATCACTACCTGGACTCCCTGGGGCCAAAGGGCTTACTGCTGCCTTCATATTGGCGCAACCCTAGCTTGAGCAATTCACACCCTCATAGAATATACAGTTTTTGCACAGTCTCACCTGCTAAAATAAGCAGATAGCTGTAACTTTTATGCTATTTGTCCAAATCGCACCGTGAGTGAACAACGAACCAATCAAATCGATCATCAATATAAGTCACACAGCAACAGAACCGGGAACAGAACAGCCAAATCATGCGAGCTCACAAGTATCAAGTGAGAGAACGTTGCGTGCGAACTTTAACCTCCTCACACAAGACGTGTGAAAATGAAAAGGTTTTCTTTACGAAGTATAACCAGGAATTTAACAATAACAATAGCAGTGCATTTTTTGTTATCGATGACCTCCGAGATAGACGATGCATGGTGTTTTTTGCACATGATTTTATAAACATAAAAAATGTGGCAGCTGTGCAATTTGTTGAGTGACCAGGTTCATCATGCAGCATAGTCTATTTCATCGACTTTCTAAATTGAACAAACCTATTGAGAGACTGAATCTGAAAATCACATTTAATCTGATTGAATGCATCACATGAAGAGAGGAAAGTTTGTTTTGTTAAAGTTTATGCTACATCCGGGTGCCTGAATCTGGGTAAGATATCAATTGATATAATCAATATAATTGGATATTTTCTTTCCTCTAGACCTATCCACAATGAGTGCTTCAGGAGAGGGTAGCGATAGTGAGGCAGACGTGTATGAGCCAGCCATTGCACCACTAGCACCAAAGGTTATCTTACAAGAAGAGGGCCAGGTAGAAGTTTCTGCTAGTCCTGCATTCCAGTGTCTAGATGAAGTAAGAATCATAAATTACAGTTTTTGTTGTTTTCTTAACTTTTTGATTATTGAGTTCTTCATTTCACGGCAATAGTCATATGATATCAGCTAATGTTATGTAGAATTTAATAGGCCTATACAGTGTCATAGTATACATACATGGAATAGATGGCCAAGCGGTCTGAGCATCGGACTCACAATCCAAGGATCGGGGGATTGAACAGGTGCTTAACCCTTTCCAGTCTGACGACTTTTACCGCCCCAGGCTAAAAGCATTTTACCTCTAAACTGACATTGAAAATAAGTTCAAATTATCTTTAAATACTTAACATGTACATAATTCAATGAGACTTCAGCATATATACCTGTATGAACTGTACACATTGCCTGGAATAGTGTTTTGAAGGTAAGAGTGAGTGTAGTTAGGGCCCTGGGGGGTTCTTCAAACATTTTTGTACGGGTATGTGCCTGCCGGACTCCGAAAAACTGACCATCTCTATACCTATTTTTGGAACAAAAACCCACCCATCTGTATACCAATTTCAATGGAAATTTAAAGCACCCAAATTTACTCAAATTGGGTGCTTTTTTTGCAAATTTTCCCCAAAGCACCCAATTTTTGAAAATTGGGTGCTTTCATCTGAGATGAAAAACACCCCATTGATATATCAAAATCCTGGAAAAATCACCCCAAAAGGCAGGCACATATACGTATACCTTTTCAATGTAAGTAACCCCCCCGGGAGTTAGGGCGTCTGGGGGATGTCCTACGCCTGAGCTGACAGTAATTCAGGGCGTCCCCATGGTGCCCCTGGCAGGAAAGGGTTATGAGTTACAAACAGTAAAATTATGCAGTCTTTAGTCTTTCAGAATCTCAGGGCCTCGTATCTAGTAAGATATGTTAGACCTGATGAACAAAATGTGGTTTTTTGTATGTCTTGTCAAAGTTGATGCTGTTACCTTTGTACCATTGTAGATAATCTCCCTGCAGTCATCCTCATGGGGTGTACATAAAGGTGGTTTTAGACTAGCTGTCGTTGCGGCATACGACGTTGCGGCACATGACCAAACATTTGCAATTTAGAGTTGTCGTACTGTAGCACGACACATTTGCATATTGCCGCAATGGTCTGTCGCAAGAAAAGTAGAATTTATTCCAACTCAAAATATTGCATCGTTGCGACCATCACGACAGGGTAATTGATATATCGGCTTGTCGTACTGCAAGGAGATGCGACAAGGTCGATTGTGCGCACTTTGAATTTTTGACATCACGCTGGTCGTACGACCACACGACTGGCAAGTCTGAAACCAGCTTAATGCTGATGAGAGTGGATATAGTTGTCTCTATTGAGAAGTTCTGCCGACAAACAACAGATACAGATACAAATGTCTATCCACAAGATTAAATTAAAACATTTGAATTATGACAAGAAAAAATCAAATACATGAAATGCCAATTATCGTCATAATGATGTGTAACCTTCAAAAAAGACCATCTTAATTGTTGGTCATGATTGGTCTTTAGAAGCTATATATTAATGTACGTATATAGCTTTTAATTTAAGACCATGCATGAACAACAATCAAGATCTTTAGAAGCTATATATTAATGTACATATATGTTTTTATACTTTCAGTTATTCCAGCAAGGTAGACTTACTGGTACTAAAGTAGCTCAACTCAAAGCAAAATACACAGATCTCCATCGTATGTTAGCAAGGTAATTCTTAATTACCTTACTTATAATCCCTTGTACCTATGTTCAGTTCGTCTATCTCCTAACTTTAGATATAATCCCATACTCGATTTAAGTCCCCCCTTTAAATTTACGAAAATTTTCGTGAAATTAATGTACACGCATGTCAAGTCCAATTGGTATTTTTTAGGAGTCGCCAAATTGTCATTACCAAAATATACCAATAATCATTTCACTGACAGCCATATGTTGCCAAATGACCTTAAAAATGATCAAATATCAAAATCTACTTCCAAAACTTTATCGAAAATGCAATGTCACTTGTTGGAAGATCGCCAATGAATATCCTTTTCTCTCTGTTTTGTTTTAAACATCGCAATCTGTGAACTATTTTTTTGCATCTGTTGATTGTCTTCGTCAACAGATGGCGATGTTTACGGTTATATAACGGTAAAATTAAAAGAGAGCATGCTATCATACTTGGCAGACATGCTGCGCAATCGTGATTGTAACCTGTCAAAATGGCGACTCAAAATCGAAGCAGTGAAAATAATATTACCACATTAAACGTCGATTTATAAATTTATGTAAGTTCCCCGAATTAAGTCTCACCCCTAATTTGAATATAATCTGAGGTAAAAAGAGGGTGGGACTATTATACACGCGTCAGTACGGTATATGTTTTTAGAATTGGAAAATTTGTTATTGTTTGTATAATCCTTTTAACAAAAGCAATTGGTTTAAGTTGGCTAGGGTGTTGTTCATTTGATATCCATAGCAAGTAGATGTACAGTGTATGGTGCGAAATCATGATGCAGAAAAAAAGTTTGTCCAGCTGAAAAACAATGTCAAAGACGCACTATTCAAAGAGTTGGTGTGTGTAAGTATGTAGAGGTGCTTTTTTTCTTGACTATGGGTCATATGGAATAAAAACAATTTATTATGGTAAAAGTGGTGCGGCCTTTGGCCCCTTAGTTATCAAAAAGTGTCAAAAATAAGGTATCAACTAGGCCGGAGAAGACAACAGTTACTAAACACAAATTGGTACAGTACTATGTTGTGGTTATTTATGCTTGGACTATAATAAAACACATCAAATTAGATTAAATTTATTTATTTTTTTCTGGCTGAAAAGCGGTGTGGCCAAAGCTCACACGGCTTACTCGTGATGGTTCCGATGCCGATGTAATATGTGACCTGTCATATCGAAAGGTACCTTAAGGGTCCCAAAATCAAAATTGATTTTTTGGTCTCATCTGAAAGCTGAGACTTTAAGCTTTAAAATCACACCTTACCTTTGGTTATTTGAAGTTCGGTTGCAAAGTTACATCCAAATTGGCAAAAGGCATCAGGCTGATTTTGAAAACTATAGTTCTGAGAAAATCGAGTTTAAAAATTTAGTACTAAGTAAAACTTTAATGGAGAGAGGATTTTTATCTTGGTTTTTAACACGTTTTTCTTATGTTTTGGATGTTGGAACCATATTGATATGATAGAATACACTTCAAAAGGAACGTTTCAGATGAAATTAGAAATTCGACCTTGGATGTGATTTTTGACTATGCTCAGCTTCAATGGCCCGTATCTTGTAATTTACTATGCCAACCTTAAGGTACCTTTCGATATGACGGGTCACATATATACATACAATATTTTCATGCCATTTATTTTGTAGGACAAGAGATTCAGAAGGGCATCTTCTTCAGAATGCCAAACAAAGCACCCAATCATTAGAGAAACAAACGCAGGAGTTAGAGAAGGCCGACAACTTCCCTGAAAGCAGTAACACAGAAGTGAGCAAGATGAGGATGCAGCTGTTGAAACATAACAATGAAATCAACCAGGCTGACGAGAGGAATTATCAGTATGATTTCAAGATAGAAAGGTAATTGAATTTATTTTTTTTGTTCATTAAGACATTAGACTATGGTCACAATACTTTGTTAGAAGTGTTTTTGTTCATTAAGACATTAGACTATGGTCACAATACTTCGTACGAACAGTTTTAGTGTTTAGTCCATCTAATAGGATCACGGACAGTGCATACCTGCCAACTAGTAAGATTTAATCTTATTTAGTAAGATTTTTTTAGGCTTATGACAGCAGAAAATCTTACTAAATAAGATAATCTGAATCTGTGAAATTACATAAATTCTTGGTACTTTTGTGTGTAAAATCTATTTTTAGTGAAATA
Source organism: Ophiothrix spiculata (assembly GCA_000969725.1). Classification (NCBI taxonomy): domain Eukaryota; kingdom Metazoa; phylum Echinodermata; class Ophiuroidea; order Amphilepidida; family Ophiotrichidae; genus Ophiothrix; species Ophiothrix spiculata. Next base: position 57,409 of record JXSR01S075019.1, on the reverse strand, counting down.
ATCTACTTTTTGGTTGCAAAGTCTACTTATACACATTTAAAGGTTTGCAGGTATGACAGCGAGCTAAGTGAGCAGCGAGGCGTCACTCGCTGCCCGTGGTTATTCTAGACGGACTAAACACTGTTTGTAACGTATTGTGACCATGGTCTTCGTGGACTTACAATAACAGTTGAATCTAGTTTACATTTCCATTCATTTAAATACAACAGATCTGCATTAAGAGGGTGTATGATGAGACAAGAACTTGGCCCCCACGTCTAGTAAATGACCAATGTACCGTATTGTTTCTAATAGACGCCCAATCTCTATTAAACGCCCACCCCAAAATATTTCAAAGAGAAGTGTTAAAAAACATTCAATTTTGTAGCATTTTCGTGTATTATTAAGCTTTAACCAACAATTGCTAGTAACAGGAAATGATGAAAAATTGTCAGTACTTCAGGTTATTAGGGGCCATGTTAAGCTTACTTAGCGATTTTGTGCGAATTTGGTCTCTAATAATCGCCCACCCTTCAAGAAATGTCTCCGCCCATGGGCGTCTATTAGAAACAATACAGTATATATTTCATAGAAGTATATATGTCATGCTGGATACTTGATGTATATGTAGTAATCCTAGAAGCCCATATTTAGATTTATATACAGAGCGAAGGTGTGAAATGAGAATGAGGAGACACAGATTACAATCCAACAAGAAGATAAAAACTAGTGAGTGTCGTACTGCAACAAGACTGTGAAATAATTAATCAAGATGAAAATAAAGATTTGATTGTCAAGTCAATTCACAACTCATGTATAGGTACCTTGAAATAGTATTGCAATAAATTTTACAATTCTCATAATTCTGTTTAAGAATATTTATGGAATACAAAAATGTTTTCAAATATTTCAAATAAGCTATAATTAATATGAGGCCTAATAACATTCTACATACTTTGTAAACAATTTTTTAATCACAGAATGTTTTAATTTCTCTTTTCTAACAGCTTACAAGAAGAAAAAAGAATGTTAGAAAGAGAATACAACCGTCTTCCTAAAAAGGAAGAAATAGAAAAGCAAACAAAGGAACTAAATAAGCAAATAGACGATTTGAGAATTGAAATTGGTCAACGCAAACTTGAAGCAAAGAATCTGAGAGCCGATTTGGAGACGAGAGATCGTCAGATTGAACTGGAGAGTAAAGAATTGGAGACTTTTGTGGAAGAACAAGAGAAGCTGAAGGACAAGCTGGTACAGGTGCATTCTCTACCGGGGCAGCTGGTCAAAGAGATGGATAAGATGAACAAAGCAAAGAAGTAAGTACACTGTTTTATCAATTATTCTTATTTTGAAAAATTTAATTTTCTCCTTCATTAGGTTTTCATTGCTGAAGACTTTGGTCACGGTACATGGTACGAACAGTTACGAACAGTGTTAGGGCATTGATCGCTGCCTGTGGTCCTTCTAGATGGACTAAACACTGTTAGTATCTGTTTGTACGAAGTATTGTGCCCATAGTCTAAGCTAACCTGTTCACGGTGTAAATAAAAGTCACCTACACACTTGTTTATAGTGTGTTGTTGATGGGATCTGTTCAATAAAGTTTTAAAAAAGTATTGTGCAGGCAATTGATTATCAAAAAGCTATTTTATGCATTTGATAAATGTTACTATAACTTGTTATTTTTAGCATCAAGGATTATCTATAATGTCTAACCGGATCTACCCAAGAAGATCGGAATCAGCCGATTCCGATCTTAGATAGTTTCGAATTGGCTGATTCTGATTCAGATTCAGATTCTCTAATTGTAGCCTATATTACAAGGACAATATTAAATTTGGCAAGATTAACACAATATCGGTAAATCGACGCCTAAAATGACAAGTGAAACTGCAGTTAACCTTGACTTACATTTAATATACATTGAATTGTACCTGAGTGGCATATGGTATAGATTCTTAAGAGTCTTTTGGTGGCATTTTAAATAAAATCCATGAAATACGTCAAATATTCATTTCGTCAAAATGGTTCCGTTCTTGTGACAAAATTTGTATAAAAATTGTAGTTTTGATTCTTTTAAATTCTAGTGACAAAACGCTAAATAAATATGACATATAGCAGCCGTTATAGATTTAATGTTCTTGCATTTAAATGAAAAAAAAAAATTATATTTTAGTATTCACAAAACCCAATTTGTCAGTCACTGATTCGAACCCCCATTGCTCAGAATCTGAGAATTTTATATGATATTTCATTGTTTTTCTCCATGCTATTTCGTGAAGAACAATTTTTCACACTGAGCATCTGTACAGCTCAGTGAACAATGAATAGATGGCGCGTGATCACACACAATCTGACACAGCAATTTGAGCTTGATTAAATCCAAGAAAAAAAGGTTGATTGAACACATGTAAGGGTTTGTAAACAAACATTTACGGCAGTTCCGTTCGTGTATACGGTTCCAATGTTACATGACAATTTGTGAGTACGCTGGAAACTAGTGGAATTTTCTCACTTATCACTAATGTTTGATTTTAACCAACAGTGAAGTAGAGAGACAACGTGGAGAAGTTGATGAGCAGTATGCAGACTTAGCTGCAGGTCTACAGGAGCTCTTAAATAGGCAGCAGAATATGACAGAAGATAAGTTTCAGTTGGAGAGAGAGAAACAGAAAGCACAGAGACAACTGGAGGATACGCAGACCAAGTTTGATCAGAGAATGAAGGACTATGAATATGAGAAGGAAAAGGAAGCAGTGTATCTGGGTGATAGGTGAGTTTGAGTATTGGTGTTTATACAAATTGTAAAAATTTGTGTTAAAAGTAGTCAGGTGAAAAACCAAAGGGTAAATACCACTATAGTGAATCACTGATTTATTTTAGTGTAGAAACTATTAGCTAGATCTTTGCCATCACTTGTTTTGAGCAAGTCTAGCTCAATTCTTGCATTCTTACATCTAGAATTTAGAAATATTTTTTTAGGTTTTGGTGAGAAACCTAGTACAGTGGCTACCCTATAGTTTTTGCATGCCTGCATCATATGCAATGAACTGTGATGTGAGTGTACATTTTTAAGGTTTTGGTGTGCAAGTTAAGCTCAAATCTCTTTAAGTATGTGTTCAGGAATTAAATCCAACAACAATGATTGGTTTGCATGTTTGTTTTTCACATAATAACTTATGTTCTTTCAGAGTCCAACGATTTCATCACTTTGACATCGCTCGATATGCAGTTTTGAAATTTTGAAATACACTTCTCATAGCGCGCACGTAAAGACTGCTCAACGAACGAGTTCAAGTTCAAAATTTATATTCAATAGCACATTCAAATAAAACTTAGAATAAAACAAATTAGTATTTAAAAACATAATAAAAGAATAGTATTGAGGAGTTGGCAAAAGGCCAGTAAGGCCTGAAGGGTCATCCCCTAAAATATTGCAGTGTTGCAATGATGAAACCGCTGGACTCTGAATGCACCATTACTTGTCAAATTGGTTCATTTCAAATGACATAATCGTAATATATCTGCTACAAATATAGTACTACTAAGCACTCTGATGTTAGCTGATCTAATGAATGGTGCACTTTGTGCTAAATACTTTACATTGGTACAATACTTTCAGAGCAACTCTTGATCTAAGTCTTCGTCATGTCCAGATGGAGAAGAAAAATCAGCACGATATCTATGCTAGAAAATTAAGAGAAAAAGAGCGTGATCTTAGGAATCTGAAGAAGACTGAATTACAGCTGAGGGTTTCACAAGATGCACAGGAGCACACCAAGGTAAGTGTTATCACAGAAAAGGGCAGGTTGTATTATTTGTTTCAACAAGTAAGATATAACAGAATGTCTAGAACACGTGACACATTTGAAGTAAAGTAATTTCACATGAGATCCAAAAAATACATACACTGGCGTATGTTTAGCAGTTATACAGTCTGTTTAGCACGCCATATTCAAATGCGGTGAATGTAATTCCTGCTGAGTTCTTTAGAACTTTATATGTAAAATATAAAATCTGAAGAAAATGACGCAAATGATGAATGGTTCTCGAGATATGGCTGGTTAATGGGGTTGTGTGCAAACACTTTAGACCCCCGGTGTATGTTATAAACGGGCTGCTAGTTGTTTTTTAAACTGTTAAGAGTATGTATAATTAATGTTTACAAAGCTTTTGTTTAAATTCATACAATTTTGTTGATTGACATTGTAATGAAAAAGAAAGATAACAGTATTAGCAGTATGGAGGATTGCTATATCACAAATATTTTGGAATTAATGAGAACCATGTTTTGATGATATTAAGACTCCATGATATTAAGACTCCTGTCTGAATTATATCCAGGTCAAAAGTTGCTTTTCCTGGCATACATGTATTTACATTCTTCACTTTCACTCCAGTACTTTTAACCGAAAAAAATGAAAACCTTTTTGTGCACCGCATTTCCTATTTTTTCAATATCCATATGGTATTTATCATTTTATACTCCAATTTCTCCCTTCCAGTCTGTTTATGATAAAGTGAAATCTCAGGCAGACCATGGGCCCAAAGATGATGGATCACTGTTAGAGAAACGCAAAGAATTACAACGTGAAGTGGAGCAGACAAAACGTATGCTGGCTCAACAGGTAGGCAAAATGAAATTTGAAAATATTTTGCTAAACATTGTCTAATTTTAGATCTTTCGAAATCTATTCGGAAATATCCGGAACGTCGATCACATGGCCATTTATTCAACCAATCACGTACAAGCTCATTAGTATGCACAATTTTGTCAACAAAATTTTTCAAAAATTCTCTCGCATTTTCAGTGCAATAAAAGTGAAAAATAGATATAACCAGACCCATGCACTAATTCTGAACAACTTTTGGCTGGTGGTACCATAAGCTCACCGACACAAAGAGTAAAATTTCCATTTAAAATCGGCTGATTAAGCTTAAGATTTCAAGTCACATCAGGGCGATCACACCAAAAGTGACTCGTTAGTGCTAACCCTAATTACAAGTTCGAGTTAGTACGCAGTCAGTTAACGTGAACGCAGACGTAACATTCTGGGTATTGTTTTAGTGAGTCACTTTTTCTGTCGGCTATTGCTGGAAAGTATAAAATCGGCTTCAGGAGTTCTCAGAAATTTATATTTTGAAAAGGTCTATTAATATATTACACAGACATTAACAAAATTTATTATTTGATATGATTTTTAAATAGACTGCAGTGTAATGATGGATCCAGGACATTTAGATAAATAAGTAACACATGAGGCTCTACAAGATTGGATGTTTGTATTATTTGCATAGAAAAGCAGAACCTGTTGTCTAGTTTGTTCAAAACTTCATCTCTCCAGTATGGATGCCTGCAGGGGAAGAATTGTATATTCTGCTAATGAAAAGATGGATGGGTGTGGGCACGTGTGGCCTAGCTGAACAGCGCAGGACTCGTAAACAGAAAGTTGTGGGTTCGAGCCCCACTAGTGCCCACATGCTGTGAACCTGTGCAAATCACTTTATCACACCTACCTTGTCAACCCGAGCCCATTGGGGAGCTATTAAGAGAGGAATATCTTTTAAGTTATGATATTCCTCTCTTAATAGCTCCCAAATAGACCTTTTGGCACTTAAAAGTGCCAAAAGGTCTACGCCAATGACCATGGCTGCAAATGGGCTAGTGAAAGGCGAAATGATTGTGACGATTCCATTGTACAGCGGTTATAACAATGACCAGCGCTGTGGTACTACGGTGAATAGCGTATATTTAAATGCAGTGTATTATTATTATTATTATTATGGTTTCATTCAAACCTTTTATTTTTATATTTGCATACTATACTGTACATTGCTCATCAATATCCATTCTTATTGGGGATAAGAAAAGGTTTAATTTGAATTTGGATGTTCCAACACTTTCTTTGACAGAACTCCTTGACCGCAGTAGAGCAGGTCAAAGTCGAGCAAAGTATTGCGGAGGAAGAGCGGCTATTATATGAGCAAAGTGATCTGCGTATAGAGGTGGTAGAGCTGACAAGACTGGCTGCCATCAAAGGTGATGAGAGAGAGCAGAAGGCCAGAGACTTTATGAGAGCTGAGCTGAGGTATCATAGAGCTCTGGATGATTTGAAAGCTAAGGATCTTTCTATCATTGATAATAAGAAGAAATATCAAGAAATGATGATCAGGTACGTTTGGGTGGCTTTACACAATATAAATGGGAGTTGCAGCATTATCCATTTAATTTCGTTAAGTTCATGAGTAACAATAGGAAATGCAACTTCAAATCTATGAGAAAAAAAGCATAAGTTGCAGAACATTCCGGTTTTGTGAACGACATACATTCAGGCATTCAAACAGGCTACAGAGTTGTTCATCGCGATGCAACCGTGCATCTGCGTATTTTTATTGCACAAGAGTGGCTTTAGCCACCTGAGCATGATAGAAATTCGCCAACGCATCGGATGCAGAGTTGTTGATTCGCGATGAACAACTCTGTAGCGTGTTTGAATACCTTTCAACAACGAAAATATTCATGAAAACGTATGAATTACATGCTAAATGTTCTCAATTTAACAGATAGGCTTACTCATCTTCATAGAAATATTTAGGAGAATCTGAAGCAAAGAGCTAGTTTGTGAATGTTTGTTGCTTTGACGTTTTCAATTGTTCCGAGCACCGGGCTTTGAACTTAAAGTGCCTGGCATGCGATGAACAGTGCACCGACTTATGTGTTCTGTGTAAAACGCACTCCCGTAAACGCTGTGCCATGCATGACGCGCTAAATTGAAATCAACTGTGGATTCATCACGAATAAGGAGATACAGTGAGTTGTTAAATGAACATTTTATGATAACTAATACTTTTCTGATAATTTCATGTTCCTAATTTGTACATTTTCAGTAGCCTTACTATTATCAAATAAAACTATGGTCACAACACTTTGTAAGAACAGTTATGAAAAGTGTTTAGTCTGTCTAGAAGGACAACAGGCAGCAAGCGACGACCTTTGATGTCAAATGTTTGGTGATTTTCAACACCAAGCATCCGTTATTGATTAGAAGATGCATTGGAATTAATGTAATAACAAAGACTTGTTGCTCCAAATGTTTGATAGCTCAAAAGAATTTTGAACACAATTCAACATTGCACATTGATTGGTCGTTTTAGTGCATGCATGACCTGCGTAGAAGACAAACTACATGCGGTGATATGCTTGTTTGCTACGCACTATTTGTGTTCAGATGTTCATGTTTTGCAAGGATTTCAATAATAGTTTTCAAACTATCTACAAACTAAATTAATGGGTGGTTATATAAGGAACACTTGGAACTTTGCAGGAATTACACAAGAGATAATAGGCCGGAATCATAAAAGTAGCAATTGCTATTTCTATAGCCTTTTCTTGAATTTCTATTCTTAAAAGCTAGCATTGACTTGCAAGAAAAAGCTCTCTCAAGGCCGCAAGAGCTATTTCTAATCCCTTCCAAGCAATTGCTCGTCTGGTTAATAATTGCTTACATTTGTATTCAAAAAGCTGACCTTTTGTAGCAATTAATTGCATTTTACTAAGATCCTATATGAGGAGCTTAGCACTGGTATACATTCATGGTTTCTGCTATATTTGTGCTGCGTAAGAAAAAACACTGAAGTATACTAGTGTTGCGTTACTATAGATTACATAAATCATGCTATTCGTTGAAAACTACAACAAATTGATGCCGAAAATGAGGAGTGACTTGCTGTAACATTTGTGTCTGAAAACTATCACGCGGTAAACAAAGCAATTTCTAACTTCATGTAAGCAAAAGCTAGCCTGCCTATTGTTTGTTTGGTAGCTTTTTCTTGTCTGGGTCGGTCCCAGACAAGAAAAAGGTATTAGTCCAAGCTGAAGGTCGTGAATATGTTTTTAAGCAATTGCTAAGGCTAAATCTTTTTTTAGTCTAGCTATTGCTTTTTCTTAATGTCTTTTTCTTGCCAGCAATTGCTACTTTTATGAATTCGGCCTATAGTGTGGTGCAAGGTGATTGGCTCTATTTTCTTTTACAGTATCTGTGATTTTTCATTCAGCAACTCACTGTATCTCCTTATACAGGAGCGTACCGTTGTTGATTTGTGATGAATCTACAGTTAATATTCAAATTAACGCGTTCATGCACGGCAGGGCGTTTACGAAAGTATCGCGCGTCGGGCACTTATAATACGTGCAAAAGCCCGCTGCTTGGGAAAAATTGATAACGTCAAAGCAGCAAACATTCACAAATTAACACTATGCTTCAGATATGCTAAATATTTTTATGAAAATGAGTAGCCCTATCTTTTAAAGATTTTCGTAGTTGAAAGGTATTCAAACACGCCACAGAGTTTATTGTGAATCAACAACTCTGCATCCGATGTGTCAGCATATTTTTTATCACGCTCGGGTGGCTAAAGCCACCCTCGCACGATAAAAATATGCCAGACGCATGGATGCATCATTGTTGATTCGCGATGAACTCTGTAGTGTGTTTGAATACCTAAATTTATAACTTTACCACATTGATTGTTTGACCATTTTTGCATTCAGATTGACATGTTTTTGTGAGAAATTCGAAAATAACAATAAGTAAATTCATGGTTTTTTTTCTCTAGGTTAAAAGAGTTTGCAAAGATGTATGATGTGATCAAGAATGAGAGAAACAAATGTGTCAATCTAATCCAAGCGAGTACACAGAAGGCGGCTGAGATGAGAGAGAAAATCAAAATCCTACAGAATGAAATTGAAATATTGAGGACATCTTGTCACACCAAGGAAAGGTAAGTCATGAAAGAAACAAATGTGTTAATCTAATCCAAGCGAGTGCACAGAAGGCGGCTGAGATGAGAGAGAAAATCAAAATCCTACAGAATGAAATTGAAATCTTGAGGACATCTTGTCACACCAAGGAGAGGTAAGTCATGAAGCCTGCAGTTTTCCCCCCCAACTCCCTTTGGAACACATTTAAACCCAAGAATGGTATCCATAAATTTTAGTACTGAAATTGAATCCAAACTTATAATTGTTAGTACAATAGCAATCATTTCTAAATGGTCACAACTGTCAATTCTCCTGTGAATAGTGGTTTAAAGCTACAGCTCCATTATCAAAACTGAAAGAATTTTAAAGATTCAAACTTAAGTTTGTCATATAAGTTCTTATCGTAAATTTTTATATTTCGATAGTCCCAAATCACGGTCCAACGGTGGTTTCAAACACAGATTAAGAGGGGGGATACAAGACTCGGAACTGTATATGAGATCACATTTGGGATATTCAAATTTTTGTTGATGATATCTATGATTACTACACTTGTATGTAGAATTTTTGTTTATTCCAATGTTTTATCAAACACTTACCTTTAGGCATCTCCAAAAAGCCAAGCTAAAGCATGTAAATGCTGTAGTGCTGAGAGACCAACTCCGCAACGAATTAGGCAAGCAGCAGCGCATAGAAGAAGAGATGCGTGAGAAGAGAGAACAGCAGAGACTGGATATAGCCAAGCTGAATCTGATGATCAACCAGGCTGAAGATCAGATGGTGAAACTCAGGAAGAGATATGAGACAGCTGTACAACATAGAAATGATAGGTTGGTTGGTTGGTTGTTTGGTTAGGTTACGCAAAAATGCCAAAAAATTCACTGTTGGGGGGGAGAATGTAGGATGTTTTTTCCCAATAAAAATTTATAACAAACATATTATTTAAGCAATTCAAAAATATTTTTTTAGGGTGAGGAAACAACCTCTGAACTATCTATATATGATATTTAGCAAAAATGAATTCTGTAGCTTGTTCAAAAAGAGTCAAAACATGCTCTGTGTGATGTTGTCGAAAATGCAGATTTTAGTAAAAACCAGGATTTGTGGATAATTTTTTTCCCCAAAAGTGTGTATTTTTGCATTCTTCTCTTTATTAGTTTCGGAGCTATGGCAAAACAGTTTTCTTGTATATGTAATAAGGAGGATGCTAAGCTTTGATCTATGATGTGGATGCAGTCCTGATCAATGGAAATAGATATCTTAATACCCTGGAAAAAAACTGGTGAAAATGGAGTTACAAACGTAACATAACATCATGATTTTTTTTAATGTTTCTTTTTCATAAGTCTATTCTCAGGTCTCATTTTCGGAAACCTTCTGAAGCCCTTTGTTTTTAAAAATGTCATTGTAACTTGCATTTTCAGGGGCGTCCAGCTTATTGAACGTAATGAAGAAGTGTGCATATTCTATGAGAAGGTGAACATCCAAGAAGATATGATCCGCAAGGGAGACGTAGAGCTACACACCAGGGAGGAGGAGATCCGCTTCTTGAAGATGCAGATGGGGGAGGAGAAGAGAGCCATTCAGTTGCTGAGGAGAAATCTACCCAATAAAACAGCTTTAGAACAGGAGCTAGTCACCTTGCAGATACAGGTAATTGTCATTAACTACATCTGGGCCGATTACACTAACATTTAGATTTTGATCGCTAAACTAAATTGTAATAACTACCCGCTATTTAGCGATCATTTTTGGAATTAGCGATCAAAACGGGGATAGCGACCATCGGCCCCTGATCATATAGCTTTTTGCTGATATTAGTTCCTTAGTTTCTGCAGCTTTATATGGTTCAATTTTGTATCAAATATCAAAATCATGAATTTTGTACTTTGAGGTTCCCAACAAAAATCAGATGATAACATCTAAGATTGAAAATGGTTCCATATAATATTGAGCATTATTGTGTGTTTTCTGTGTTTACCTTAGTGAATTGATGGGACAATATGTGACCCATCATATCGAAAGGTACCTTAAGGGTCCCAAAATGAAAATTAAATTTTTGGTCTCTTCTGAAAGATTATATTTTAAGCTTTAAAATGACACCTTGCTTGTGGTTATTGGATGTTCTTTTGCAAAGTTACATCCAAAAGGCATCAGGCTGATTCAAAAAACTATAGTTCTTAGAAAATTGAGTTTAAAGTTTCTGCACTGGTAAAACTTGAATGGAGAAAGGATTTTTTTATCTCGGTTTTTAAAGCATTTGTCTTGGAACCTGGTTAATATGATAGAATACACTTCAAAGATAATGTTTCTGATGAAATTAGAAATTCGACCTTGAACGTGATTTTTGACTATGCTCAGCTTCATTGGCCCGTATCTCGTAATTTACTATGTCGACCATAGGTACCTTTCGATATGACGGGTCACATATCTTTCTGGTGATCAGTGTTCCTGCTAGGGATTTTGACTTTGCTCCAAAACGAAAAAAAAAGGGAAAAAACATCTCACCATTGCCAATTTCGGAATGATCACCTCAAAAATGAGAGTTCTTTAGCCAATTTTGGAATGATCACCTCAAAAATGTGTTACGACCCAAAACAAGGATCAAGGTCAGAATTAACCTTTCGGGTTCGAGCTAAAAGCAAAGCAAGAATAAATACACTGTAATTCAGGATTTTAGCAAATAAACAAACAATTTATTTACACAAACAATTTAACAGTGTAACTATCTAAACTACGGTTTTGTTTACTCACGAGTGGCTTCTGACTTGAACAAGCTAGCTAATAATATTCCACGGTAAAGTCCTTTATGACATCTGTACACATGTCCACAAATCCAGATCCAAAACGGTACAAAATGTCCGATAACTCCTTCCGAATAATGTTCAATATCAGTCAATATAAAAGTCGTCTTCTTGCAATCTCAAACTCCTTGTCCACAGTTAATATAAAATCGATTCACGATCTAGCGACTAAACTTCTCCACTATAACAGCTATCCATAAAAGTGCTCCAAAAAGGGCAGCAAAATATCTGATAATATTAGTTCCAATCTGCCTCAATTCCTCCACAATATCTCAATGATATAACTCCGATATAGCTGGCAAAAGTAGACTGATAATAGCTTCCTATAGCTAACAAAGCTGACTGACCTCAAATATCAAAATGCATCTCCTTTTATACTCATTTATCCATCTGGAAAACCCTCTTAATTCCACACCGTTCTAGCAAACACAATCTTGAATATTCATTTGGCCACTCCAATCTAACCCATGTCTCAGGTACATCAAAACAAACCACTTCAGTTTCACACCTGAACAAAAGCCCCATTGTTATTTCAAGTAGGGACTTCCCCCCAATGTACACAATCAATTATAAGTGAAGTGTTTATGCATTGATTTGCAATTAGTCATCACTCTAGACGCGTGCAGAAGCACGTAGAAGCACAAAGGTCGTGTGCCACTCTCTTTAATGGCCATCTAAATATTATGTTTGACTTATGGTAATAATAAATTACATATTCAGGGGCATGTAACAAATGAGAGTAATTTTGAATATAATCTGAAGTGAATGTTGTGTAAAACCAAAACCCTATTTTTGATTTTTTGCTTCGGAACCCCTTGCGCAAATTTTCTGCGCCAAATTCGCGACATACGGCCTTAGCGGGAACACTGCTGGTGATAGTGATCTTTTGTGCCTCATGTAATCCTGGTTAGTTCTGCATTTTTTTTTTTAATTTAGTATATGATATTTAAATAATATATGTTTGGTAGTGTAATTTACAATATGTACTAGTCAAATGTGTAATTTTGTTGTAAAACATTTTTCTGATCTTGATACAGCTTTCTCAATGTCAGGATAGGATGCATGAGTTAGAGAAGGAGATGGAAAATCCTTATGATGAGAATAGAGTGAGATTTCTAGAAGGCAATGATCCTAATCCATCTCAGCTCAATACCAGGATAGAAGATGTAAGTACAAATACAGCATGACTTAGATTCGATTGTTTCTTAAGGCCCTTATAACTCAATGTTGAGTTTCCCGTCACATTTTGCCCAGCTCATAATGAGGCAACTATTTCATTATTCATTATTTCTTAAATCTAATACTTTGTGTTATTTTAGGGAACAATGACATTGCGACATGGTCTTACCACCATCTGTCACCCTTACATTAACTGATTCCGAGCTCAGAAAAAAATGAAATTGATTAAAATTAGCAGAAAAAGGTAAAACATGCTTGTAAGTTGCTGATTTTGATATAATGAAATACTTGAAGATTTCCACTTTTGAAACGCGGGTCCAAAATCATAACAAGGACGGGTGACGGGAAACTCAACATTGAGTTATAAGGGCTAAAGCAAAAAATCTGTATACCATGATATTTCTTAATACAGTGCAAAAAAAAATATGGGCATGTGCTGTAGGCATTAAGGCCCATTTTATTCATTCGATGCCAGTTTTCATTCAATATGTATTTCTTGTTCAATTGAATTCATGCATATCTATGTAATAATGGTATTTCATTTCATATAAATCTGCTTGGGTCATAGCTGTTGATTTATCAATGTTATTATCCAATTAGTACAGATATCAGAATTGGACTTTGAACAGATGTGTAATAGCTGTACAGTCATTTTCTTATATATTTAACCCTTATCTACACGCACAAAAATGGGGGTATTTTAGTGAATTTACATGCTCTCTATTAATATCCCTTTATTGTCATTTTGCAGCTAATTGAAGTGGGTGTGCTATATATGAATGCAAAGGGTACACCTTGGGGTTTTATTGCAAATTATGTTGATGATTATGCTAATAGCTCAATTAATTAATGAGATAAGAGTAAATAATAAGAGCAAATAATTAATGAGATAAGAGTAAATTTTTTAGCAAATTTCTGCAAAAAATTGAGTTTAATGGACTATTTCATGTACACACATATTGAAAAATGTATTCGGGTGATTCCAAAGTAACGTTTGTGACCGAAAAATTTGAAAATTTCTCATTTTAATGGCTACAGAACCTAGCATAAACATTATATCCACGAGTTTGTTGTTGATAATGGTACTCACTGGTGCGGTCAAGACATGTAGATCTTTGACAATTAAATTAATTGCCAAAATCCTGAGTTAAGTTCATGTAACGTTTGTGACATCGCACGGAAACAGTTTTTTGCTCCAAATGACTTCAAAGTACAAATTCTCTGACGTGTTAGCACTTTTTAGATTGCGCTTTACACAGATGATGGGAAACATATTTACAAATATTTCATACAAATGGTAGGAGATTCTGTCGTCAGGATTAATTTTAATGAATTGTTTTGTGTGGTTACGATTGGTAACATTTGTGACATTTTTGAAATAAAACATGTGCTCATTCATGCACGGATAAAAATTTTATACAATTTCTGATTCGGAAATATTTCTCACGTACCAAGTAACAAATGTATGACAGATAAACCTGCTTATGTGGTCGAATAAAAAATCTGATTTTTTGCTTGAACTCAAAAAAAATTCATTTTCTATCAAATGAGCCATTCATTTAAGTGATTATAAGTTGGGACTTGATAGAACATTCAAAAACTGAAAAAAATATGTAAATACAAATATTTTCTATCAATTTATGGCCTTTTTTGTGTAATTTTTGAAGCAAAATTTAACTAAATATCTCAAAAATTGAGATTTTGATTTTGACATGTGTTCAGAAAAATATAGGTGATATTAAAGTTAAATCTGTTGTATTATATTATTTGAGACATATAGAAGCTAGAAATGCCCAAAAATTAAGATTAAATGATATGAAATTGTTGTAAATGTGTATTTTAATGCAAAATACACCCAATCGTGCCATATGGCACTATGTGTGTAGAATAGGGTTAAAACTGAATTAACACCAGACACAAAAGCAAATGCACGGAATATGTGCACCTTTGATGCTTTGAGCTTGCCGAAAGATCAACATGAGAACATGGCATTATTTGCGTCAAACCGAGTTGAAAACTGATCTTTCATTGTGTTTTTCATGTCATCTGCCTCTACAATTCATTCACATTTTTAATTAATTCGTGTTTTTAGTGTGAATTCAGTCGCGGTGGTTGGATGCAGTGGAGGTTATTGGAAATACATCTGATTAAAATGGATTTGTTCTGGGCATAAATTTAGCTTGATAGTAATTTGACATGACGGAAGGGTTGGTACACAGGGGGGGTACTCAATAAATTTGGTAGATATGTGAGATGCGCGATATTCCGACATAGGGTCTTGCGGAACAGATTTTTGGTCAAAAATAGGGTCTATGGAACTAATTTTCTCCCGAAGTTAGGTCTCAAGAACTGCTTTTTTTCCATTAAAAATATGACAAGTTGAGCTGAAAATCACTCAAAATTAGCTTGAAAATATAGTAAAACACACTTTTGAGTCATTTTCTTTGAAAATGGGGTCTTTGGAACTGAAGCTTGAAAAGAGCATCTTGGGGAGCGGAAGAGGAGGCTTAAAAAGGGGTGATGGCACATACCTTCAGTCAATGTAAGTACCCCCACCCCCCCTGGGGGTTGGTAGTCAAGTATATAAAAACTAATATTGAAACCTCCTTTCTTGTCACTTTTCAGCTTGAGATTCGTTTAGCAGAGAAGGAAGAACAACTTCTAGAAAAAGATCTCATCTTTGAGCAGGTTGCCAGGCTATCTGAGAGGGTCAGAAGTAAGGTGGATACTGGCAAAGAAGATACATTAGATTTAGCAAAGAAGGTATGAACACAATATTGTCTGAGATTAAAATTGTGTCTATTTAAAGATTTTAAAACTTGTATATGTGATAACCCACCCCGAAAAGGGGGACTTTGCGACAGAACACTTTTCAGGAAACTGATGAAAATAGGCAGCCAAAAATAAAGAAAATAATAAGAGTTTCCAGCAGATTTTCTGTTGTAAAATTTGTAAAGCGATCAATTTCAACAAGTAAGGTGTCATTTAAAGCTTAAAAATGCTGTAGCAGATGAAATGATAAAATCAAAATTGATATCATTTGCAAAGTCCCCCCTTTCGGGGTGAGCCATCACATATTATTATCAAGGAAGGATACACATTTAACCTTCAAAGCAAATACAGTGAACACAAAATCTGACAGCAGCATCTTTTAAATTTTTCCTGCATGTTAAAAATTATATTATAACATGAAATCATGGTAACACAAAGTTGACGTATTCACCCTGTGAATTTTTGTTTTTTGAAGATATTCCAGTGTAGTTATGACCATGAATGACAAATTAACCATATAGATCATTACTGTAAACTCTGGATATATCACCTCTTACCAAAGGAAAAAGAAAACTGTTTGTGCAGTATTACAGACCTACCAACAATCCCACATTTTGATGGACAATCCCTCATTCTGATGATTAAAATTGTCCTGAAATCTGAGATGTCCCTCAGTTTGTCATTTTGCTTAACTGTGTTTTGCATTGAGATGTCCATCATTCCAAAGTTGGATGTCCCTCATTTTGTCATTCAGAGGTTGGCAGGTCTGTAATAATGTGATGTAAGTACAGTGGAACCTTGTTAACACAAAATTACAAGGGCCAAAGAGTTTAGTTTGTGTTATCAGGATTTTGTGTTATCCAACTCAATTCAAATAGGAAATCAATACTTGGGACACAACACCCATTTCATGTTATCACGTTTTTTTGCTAACAGATTTTGTGTTAACGAGGTTCCACTGTATATAGTGCATATTTTGAATCAGCAGTTAGAGGCCATTATCTTTGTCAACTTTGAAATGAAATTATTCTGTGATATTTTCCATCAATGGTCACCATAATTTTCACATATCTCTTCTAGGTCAATGAGCTACAAGCTAAAATCAAAGATATAACTCGAAAGATGATGGCTACAGTATCAGAGCTGTCAATGAGGCAAGCAGAAGCCCTCAAGATGCAACAAGATGTAAGAGGACAGGAGGCAGTGCTAGAACAGGCCTACCTGCGTATGGAACAAGACGAGGCACCGACAGAGGAGGCCGCAAGAGACTGGGAGAGACTGGTACGCAATGAGAGGCAACGAGCTGAAGATATGGAACAGAGACAATTGGTAAGGAGATGTCAATTTTACAAAACGATAATTTGCTAAGTGGCAGGAAGTAAACTGATCTTTATTTGGAATCGCTCTTCAGTCGTAACAAGAAACTCTTTCAAGAGATTCATGTTGAAACAGGCTGATATCTTTAATGTTTATTGAACATATTTCATGAAGTTGCAGCTGAATTCCAGTCCATATTTTTTGTTTTGCTTGACATCATGGAATTTTGAAAGTTGATTTCAAACTACAGACAATATACACTTGGCAAAAAAAGAAACATGGCATGTTATCAGATCAGAGCTATGTCTAAGTCAAATAATTATGAAATTTTTGATATACACTCCTGGTCAAACGTGTTTGCGCACAAAACCTTTAACCAGCCATATCTCGAGAACTGTTCATCATTTGCGTTAAATTTTTTCAGATTTATATTTAACATATATATATATATCTAAAGAACTCAACAGGAATTGCATTTACCGCATTTGACAATATGGCGTGCTAAACATACTGCATAATTTCTTCCGCACATTCAAAAATGGAGTTAAAATACATAACTGCACATTTTTTGGAAAACTTTTGACCTGAAAATGTTCAGTGATATCAAGCACTGAACTAATAAACTACACAGGTACATAGCAAAAAGTGTGTTGTGTATTTGTATATGGTCCAGGAAATCGGCCATTTTTATGGTTATGGAAGATCAAATATTAGAGGAAACATAGATTATTCATATTGAATACATTAGGCACCTATGAAAACAAGATTTTTTTTTTCAGAGTCTCGGTCGTTTGATAAAATAATTATGTTTTTGCTCGTTATTTAAGCGTGCACAAACACTTTTGACTGGAAGTGTATGCATTCGGTTACTGCATCTGTGCTCGTTCATTAAACATCACTTGTACATATTTTTGTTAAAATGACCAGAATAGAATGCTCGAGTCAAAAGACACATAAGTTGAAAACAAAAGTTGCACTTTACTGAGATTATATTACCATTGATAATCAGATAATCTTGATTTGTGAAGCATATTTATCGTCTCGTTTCTACGCAGGCTGAAGAGGAAGAAGAGCAATACTTGGTAGCAGGTGGTGTAACTACAACAGCAGAGCCTAGGCCTAATGCGTACATCCCTGACAACGAAGTAGAATTACCCGTACCAAGGCCGTATGGTGTACATGCACCATTTAAGCCTCAAGAACCAGGCGCAAACATGAGGCATATTAGGAAACCTATTGTGAAACCTATTGAGATATAAGATTGGGACATTACAGGATTGGACAGATGTAGGGGTGTATTGGTGAGGATGGTTATATCATGGAATATGATTATGTTTCATGGCAAAAAAGGATGAGAGCCTTTTCATCATAGTTGTATCAAGAAGTTTGTTCTTGTGTGCGGAATGGTATAAATCTTTTCCTATACTGGTCGTAAATACCTTCTCACTCACACTGACTTATAATACTCTGTAAACCTTAAAGTATGCAACAAGCAGCCGATTAATGCACAAAAACCAATATGACCATACGGGGAAGTAAATTAGTCCGTATTTTTCGAATCATAACAATGTACCCAATCTTGCTGAATATTCAAATAAACTTGTGATTAGGGTTTGCCCAGGTGGTAGCAACAAAATTAGCCAAAAATAATACCAAAATCATGAATGATTCATGTACAAAAATATTAATACATAGTGACTTGGTCCTAATTAATCATTACTAATCTCTTACACAATACAAAACCTTCAGTTCACAATGTTATAGAATACAAGGAATATGCTATGGATCTCGTAACAGAGTCTGATTGCTTGTTGCATACTTCAAGGTTTATAAAGTATAATTACTCCATATTTTCTTAAATATCACCTCTAGATATTCAAATGACATTAGGTTTAAATCAACCCATTGATATGTATGCATTTTAATCTATCATACTGTATAGACCATATCGATAATTGACCTACTCCCGCCGTTGATGGGGTAAATCCACAGAATCGGACTGGGAACGGAACTCAGACCGAGAGCAAGTAGTGTGTTTATCATACTTGGCCTCGTTCTGAGTTCCTATTCCCCGTCCGGTTCTGTGGATTTACCCCATCAACGGCGGGATTATGTCAATTATCGATGTGGTCTATACATCCCAGTAGAGGGTCTTATTTTTTAGTCATCATCGGCAAGCCCCATATTGTTGTCCGTACCAAGAGACTTTAGGCCCTTCAGATTTGATTTCTGGTTTCATTTATCTGTGTTATGAAACTGCAGCCATGTTTGTTTTCCAAAGATCTTTAAAACTTATTTACCAAAATTGGCCTTTTTGTCCTTTTATTGTTGTTGTTGATTTATGGCATTTAAAACGTCTAAACCGGGTGCATGATCTCAACGTATTATCAATCAATCAATGATACACAGTACTTGCATGAAATGCATACCCCATGAAGGAGTCTATTCGTACAGGGGACCAACGGCTTTACGTGACTACCGAACCA
>JXSR01S075019.1:16550-26717 GCA_000969725.1 Ophiothrix spiculata | reverse complement strand
ATGTGACACTATGATTGGGATAAAGACATGGAAATGCTTTCTAGTGATTTGAAAGCATTTTTAGAGATTTATATGCATTTATATTTTACATAACTTAACAGAAGGGACTTATTGGATTTGGGATGTTCTTATTCTGGCGTATTCAATTATCTTTTTACCCTAGCATTTAAATGTCTTAGAAAGTAAGTCTTCATATTATTTATCTTCTCAATCTTGTGTTAATCATGCTTTATTCAAATTCAAATTCTGGTAAGAAATGCAATTATTTGGCTATTTTGGGCAAAATTTCAGAAAAAATAATCACTATATCATTTTGGTCCAAAACTGACCTCCCTAATGTGTTTAGCATCTTAATCCACTTCCGTATTTTAATATTTTTACATGATCTAATTATGAGCTGCTAAGTTTCAGAGCAAAAACTTATTTTCAAAGATGATGGGTTAATTATTACCAGTCTTTATCTATCAATAGGCTCTTCAGTAAAGTCAAGCGCAACTAATCAACAATCTACATCGACTGAACTTTTCAAGCTGACTGTTCTCTCTAATTCAACAGTACTCATAGTTTTACATTGTAAGACATTTTCTGAATTAATTTCATTTTCTTGTTTCTCGATTTTTGAGCCCGTCCTTGTCCTGTCTTGTTAGTAGTCGTTTTCATGTGAAGTCAATTTCTGTTTCATAGGGGTAGACCTTTTACAGGCCTTTCTGGCCTTCCAGCCTACTCCTCCATTAGTTTTGTTTTTTATTTAATGTGTTTTGACGTACTCTTGTGTGTTTTTTTTTCAATGGAAATAAAGTTGATACTTGATACTTATTTATAATCAGGATAAAGGTTTAAACACGACATGAAAAATTACAAACTACACTGTAAAAAGTGTTACTAGGGGACCCAGACCCAATTTCAAAGGGAGGACCCCTGACCCTGTCGTATACGGGAGAAACTGACTTATTTTGATAGAGACATATCTATATGCATAAAGCTAAGCTGTAATTTGTAAAGCTGTATTCTCATGCTACTTCAAAATACTCACCATCTCTTAGTAAATCTGCTACATACTGTTGAGCTAAAAACCTTGCACTAATAGGATGATTCCATCTCTCTAGGACTTGTAATGCTGTATGCTGCAAAATATTAATAAGAACAATATTTTGCATTAATGGCTGTGCTTATTTTCTTAAAGGGGCATTGGACAAGTTCCGCATCATCCCCAAACTTTTTCCCAAACATTTTGAGATTTTTGCATCATTTGAAGCATTAGTGTTAATAATGACAGTATGCAAAGTTTTATTGTCAAATTCAAACCCTATATATCAAAATATTTAGATATTCTCTTATTTTTATGTCCAATGCCCCTTTAAATCAATAAAGTATGAAGCACACATAGCATACAAATCTCATACATCAAAAAGCTTCATTTGTCGGATTGTTGATATCCATTAACCCGTGAGTTAACTTTCTGGTTTTCTTCAACATAACATGATCACCACTTTCATTTTATCTCTTATTAGTAAAAACATGCAAGTTATTTATTATAAAAGTGTTTTCACAGGCACATCATCTGACGGAATCGAAACCTCACAATGCAACTCTTTAGCACAACACATCACAGCAATAGACCTTTTCAAAACACAACTTTTCGAGAATTTCCGAAGCTGATTTTACACTTTCCAGCATTTGCCGACAGAAAAAGTGACTCTTCAATACAATAACCAGAATGTAAAGTTCGCATTCTCTATATCTGGTTGCGTACATATTTGAACTTGTAAATTGGGTTAGCACTAACGAGTCACTTTTAAAAAGTTTTAGTGTGACGAGTTGACTGGTAATTGTAAGCTTAATCAGACGATTTCAAATGGAAATTTCACTCTTTCTGTCAGTGAGCATATGGTGGCCCCAGCCAAAAGTTGTTCATAATTAGTAGTGCCTCTTACCATGTATAGGTCTGAATATAATTATTTTTCACTTTCAGAGCACTGCAAAAGCGAGAGATTTTTCGGAAAATTTTGTTTACAAAAAAGTATATGCTTAATGATGCTAATGAGCTCGTACATGATTGGTTGATAAAACGGCTATGTGATCGACGTTCCGAAGATTTCCGAATGGATTTTGAAAAGGTCTATTATCAAATGAGCTCTGCTTTAGTCGGCAAGTTTGTTCAAAAGGTAAGGCGCTTGCTTGCCACAGTAGTACAAAAGTTAAATGTGCTTGAAATGCCTTTGGACAAGGAATTAACTGCTAATTGTATTGTAGAAACTCATATGGAACTCAGGGAGCTGATCCTGCCTGCAATGGTTTAAATGCTGGCTGGTCAAGGTTTAGCAACACCAGAGGTTTACCATAGAACCTGAAATAATGCTTGGTGTGGAATTGAGCTTACTTGGGCCAAAGTGGTCAGCAAACACCTGTAGAGTGTGCTGAAATTACATATAAAGAAGGTGTAGTGCACTATAATAAATTCCATTTATTTAAGTTATTTATTTTTAAACTCTTGCCAACCACACATAACTCAACAAAAAACGCTACTCTGAAATGGTCCTTACACATCAGGAACAGCTCATGCAGTTTTTTTAAAGATGCATCCTGTTGTGTAAAATATCTGCAAAACATAAAATAATGCCCATTATATGTACTATATAATGTTTTCACTCCAATGACCGGCATAATAGCAGCACAGACTATCGCACAACTATAATTTTTGACACAATCCTTACCCTTGGTAGCCTAGTAATAATATGATACTTGATTTCTACATTCTCCTTGGTATCATCCGGTACATCTTCTAACAATCTGGAGATAAATTCCTCTGTTGTGATGAGCACACCATGGTCTAGGTATTGCAAGAACATGTGCCTGTCTAGGCAACGGAAGCCAGCGATTGTGAAAAGGGTGAAGAAACCTGGTGATATAAAAATGTTATGATACATGTTGTCATGTAAGTGCAAGAAAATTGTATCTGCAATAGCTGCCATTTGTCATTACTTTGGATTGTACAGTGTATAATGTCCAGTCTCAGGTCAGTGGCTCTTGAAATAGTTCTTCTGGTGATGGTGTCACCTGAATAACCATTTCAAGAACCACTGACATATGGCAGGGATATTTTCAGGGTTTTTTTCATTCTAATGACAAGGAAGTAAATAAATATAACTTAGGGCAGCCATTGCAGATAGGACTTTCTTGCACTCACATGACAATGTTTTCTTCTGTATTTTCTACATCATTCTCTGTGATATCATCAATTTCTCTTTGGTGACGAGCACACCATGGTCTAAGTATTGTAAGAACATGTGTCTGTCTCAAGGAATTTTTATAGGGGAACCAGTTTTCTCTGCCATCTTGTGTCGCTCATACAGCAGAGTTATTGTACCTCCGGATATATTAGGAGTTTGGCCTGATATATCCAGGTAAATCTTCACTTGACGCATACAGCGTTTGCATTTTGTTTCACACGCAAACTGTGTCTGTGTTTCAAGTAGCGTGTATTGCGACTTGCTCTGATCAAAGTATGCCAATTTTCCTGCTAATCCGTTGCAAAGACTCTCGAAGTGTGGCACGCAGAGCCGTAGAATGCCGGAGGTACAATAACTCGCCCTCCATGAGCGACAATGCAAGGTGGATGCCGTCCCATAGGATTTACATGGCGATGAAATCAAAAATGGTGGCAAGTACCTGTTCCCCTGTAAATGTCAATATCTTTGAACATCCATTACTTCATTGTTAACCATACACCCTCATGTATTAATTTTCAAGTTGTTTATTCCTTGCTTTTTTCTATAAGAATAATTGGGTGAAAATTTCACAGAAAATGTACTACCGTTCATGTACTTTCCTACATTCACCTTACATCAAACAATTAGAGCTAAGTAAATCTAAAATGGGTTTTATGGCAACTTCTCATAATAATCTATGTTTTATATTTGTGATGACTCACCCCAAAAAGGGGGACTTTGCGACAGAACACTTTTCTAGAAACTGGTGGAAATAGGCAGCAAAAATAAAGAAAATAATAAAAATTTCCAGCAGATTTTCTGTTGTAAAGTTTGATTGCCTTAATCAATTTCAACAAGTAAGGTGTCGTTTTAAAGCTTAGAAAATGTTATAACAGATGAAATGATAAAATTAAAATTGATGTCATCTGCAAAGTCCCCCCTTTCAGGGGGGGGGGATCACATTGACATATGTGATAGAAGTGATAGTTTTAAAAGCGTATCAAAATGAAACCCTCAATGAAACCAAGCGTAACCTACCGGGTGGCAAGGGGTAACTGAGTTGTTGAACTGCCATGAAATACTGCTCTACAAGTTGGAACATTTCTCTGCCTTGTTCTGGAGGCGCAGTTAATCTGGAAAGACAATAAATTGAATTTTTGATGAGACATCTCAATATATTCTCAATTTGAAATTGAACTTAAGATGAGATGTATCAATATAAATTCAAAACTCATACAGTGAGACCAAATAAATAAGTTCAATAATCCAATTTTAACATATTTTGAGAAATGTGTGCCCTAAATTAGGCCAATAAAAAATTGTTAACTGAGGAACTCTCTAACCTTGGTAATACAGTGTTGTTGGTTTGTTTTGTCTATACAATGCATTACTTGCATTTAGTGCTCGATTTTGACATTTGAAGTTACTTGCACAGATGAGAATTTTCTTCAAATATAAGCTTAAAAACTTGCACTCAATGGTGCACTGGCAAAATTTCACTTGCACAGAGCAAATTCTACTTGCATTTGTGCAAGTAAAACCCCTTAAAATCGAGTACTGCTTGCATGACAATAACATATCCCCTTGTGCCCCAAAGTGTTATTCATTTTGTCACATTTGGCATGATCTCATTTTGCATTTTAAAGGGCACTGACAAGTTCAGCATCATCCCAAAACTTTTCCCCATGCGTTTTGAGATTTTTGCATATTTTGGAAGTATTAGCGGTAATAATGACAGTATGTAAAGTTTCATAGTCAAATTTAAAGCCTTTATATCAAAATATTTAGATATTCTTTTATTTCTAATAATCATTGTTGACAAGGATAAATACTGCCCTCTATAGTTGATTTTTTAAAATTGTCCTTTTCAGGAGATCTATATAATGCAAACTTCAAACTTCTTTTGATTTATCTGCAATCTATGATGTGAAAGGAATGTTATACAAACAAATCTTTGGCTTGTTCTTGATATATAGCATCAATAAATATGTTTAGAGAATAGCCTCGTAAACATGATCAACAAATAAAACAAATTACATTTTTTGACTTTTCTGAAGATTTTAATCAAAATTTTCAAAATATTTAGTAATTGACTGTTATTTTCTAGCGTATTAAATGTCAATCATCCGCAAATAAAATTTCAAAATTTTGTCCAATACCCCTTTAATGTCTAAGGACTTTCAATTATATCTTGTAAGTACGTTATTTCACAAACTCAACAACTTGTAAATAAGAATACGGTGCCTTTATTGTCCTCATTTTCTGAAAGGCAAGTTTGTATACCCTTTATTTCTTAACTGTTGAATTACCCATTATTTATAGATTGCCAGAACTGACATGTGACATATATACTCATGAGTTTATGATAAATACCGTACCATTTATCTATTAACTTACAGTGATATCTTCCTAATCTGCCTGTGTTTGGGGTTTTGAGGGAATCCTGTAGCTTTCATCATGGACATAATGAGTTGTTTCGATTGCTGAAGCTGACATGTGACATACTCTGAGGCAATGTTGACAAGCTTGTCACTGCTTACTGATGGCATATACGTATGCATGTGACCTGATAGGGCATCCATGGTCTGAAATGAAGAGAGACACAATAATAATGTTGGAGGACATCACCTGCTTATGACCTGTTTGCAGTAGAGCAGACCTCAAATGACGGCCCTTTGATCACCTCTGGAATATATAGGAAAATGTCATGAAGTCGTCTTCATTATTATGTAATTTTGAGCTAGCATTGGCCCTTGAAATAACCTGCCAATAAATATTGGCATATATATATATATCCTGCATATTGCATAAACGGTTTGTATGCGCCATCATTTCAAGCCAATTTCATACTTGCGACTAGCTGTTGTATTTTTGCATGGGCTGAATATGTGCTGTTTTCATTTCATTTGTACTAGTGTACCAAAATTACAATTAAGTGCTAAGAGCGTTTTCAAAATGAAATTACATTTTAAATCTTGGTAGGAAGTAAACAAACCGATACAGTTGACATTATTGTTTTTCTCTATGCCATGCATGTCGTAAAGAACTCCTACACAGCGTGAGTCAAAATGAAGTTGACTGAGATTCAAAACTGTATAACAAAAGAACTACTGATATTTAAAACAATTGTTAAGCACCTTGGAAATGTGCAGACTATTCTGCTTATCTTAAAACAAAAAAGAATGAAGGAAATCAGTAATTCCTAAGAGAAGTTATACCTGTTTTAGTAAAAAAAACCCATTTTACAAGCTGTCCACGGAATTAATGAGCAAACAAAATGCAAAGTAAGTACTTCAGCTGTGCAGTCATCTATTACTAATACCCTGTCTTTCTTCGGCCAAGATAGATGCAGTTTGGAGCTCTGTCATTTCTGTTTACAATCCAAGTCTTAGATCTTCATGGTCCTCTTTTGCACTTAACAATTCTGGCTTACAATTTGCTTTAGCGTTGCTCTGCAAAACCGCTTTGAACCTCTGAAGGCTTGTGTGTTACCAATTAGGTTTCAACTACAAACTGCCTTGTCATAGAGTGTCATAAGATGTACACCTTCCAGAACCAACAACCAGCTTTACAAATTCAATGTCAAGCAGGTTCTAAACTGGTTTCATGCTTAAAATTGATTGATATTTGTATTTGAAATTTCTGCATCAAATCCTAGTTATTAAATGGTTCTTTTTAAATTTTCCTTTCATTTTAAAGATCAGCATATCATGGACAGATTTTCCTATGAATGACCAATCTCCTTGATTCAATGTTTAAATATCAGTCAAAGGAAGGGTAGGGTATTCATAAACAGATAATTACTCTGCTAAATCAAGTGTTTACTTTGCTTTTTTAATTGGTTTGCTTATTTATTCCATGGCCAGCGTGAAAAATTAGTTTTTTTACTAAACCAAGCAACTCCTCTTAGAAATTACTGATTTCCTTTATACTTTTTTAAAAATAAGCAGAAGAGTCTGCACATTTCTAAAGTGCTTAACAATTGTCTTAAATATCAATAGTTCTTTTGTTATACAGTTTTGAATCTCTGTCAACTTCATTTTGACTCACGCTGTACATTATGACAGAATGCAAAGGTCGGATCAAGTATACTTTAGGTCCCATCTGAAATTTTAGGGTTAGGGTTTAGGTTAGGGTATGTTTAGGGTTAGGGTCGAGTCCCAGTTAGTGAGTTAGGGTCTGGTCCCAGTTAGTGAGTTATGGTCGGGTCCCAGGTGAAGTTTTTGATGGGACCTAAAGTATACCTTTCCCATCATGACATTATGGTAATTGACTATAGAAATCATTAACATAATGTTGCCTGACACATGATTATTTGTAGCTATTTAGGTTTGAATTTCAAATGTCAGTTCGTCATGTGAGTGCAAGAAAGTCGTATCTGCGATGGCTGCCGTAAGTTATTTTATTTTATTCTTTGTCACAAGAATGTGAAAAATCCCTCAAAAATTCCCTGTCTTATGTCAGTGGTTCTTGAAATTGTTTCAACCATTTCAAGAACCACCGACCCAAGATTGGAGATTAGACAGTGTGCAATCCAAATTTATGACAAATGGCAGCTATTGCAGATACGACTTTCTTGCACTCACATGACGAGTTGAGTTACCTCAACTCTTGCCATTATTTTGATGTGTAAATATATTTATGGTTACTATATCTAGACACATTTCCTCTTATGTTTCCAACACAAAACAGGTTTCAGACATAAAATTTCACATGGGTTATGAAAAATATATCAGAAATATATACTTAGGAAGGTTGTCATATTCATCCAGGAAGTCAAACCAATTGAAATATAACATTAAACTGGTGTTTGATGAGTGGCAACGTTTCATGCTTTATCAAAAGCACATCGTCAATTGGACAAGGAATCTAGATGGTTTGAATGTGGAGTTATTCTGTTAAGGAGGCAATTTATATTATGTGAAAAGCTAGGAACCATTGCTAAACTGTGGAGGGGGCTTACATCACCAACTTGGCAGGGGCTTGCCGGTCAGGAATTAAAAAGATCCATAGTCACATTTATTCAACCCCGTCATGGGTCAATGACCAATATTGCCGATCATCACAAACCAACAAAAACAAAAGTACAGATGACCAGTTTCATGTTATAATCAACTTATATCAGAAATACATTGGTACCTAAACCTCAAAAAAGTTAAATAAAAAAAAAACCTGGACTAGGCTGCTTTAAAGGAGTCATTGGAACACTCCAAACAATGGCATACTATACTATCTCTCAAAGTTGTTTTCCCCCTCAAATCGGGTCATGTACGCCACTCTTAACGCGCACGCCAACAAAACAATGTGAGCGTAAACAATCGAAATCAACAAATCACGCTTTGCAAATACGTGCGTAAATAAGTGCATCAGTACGCAGAAGGCCTTAACAACATGCATCGGAAAGAAAAACCCTGCGAACGAAGAAAAACAACTCTGAGATAAACTATGTAATGAATATTTCTGGTGTACTAAATTAAATCATGATCCTACTAGGTCCATAAGTTGCTCCTGCAGATTATCAGGTGGTGACTGTGACTTTTCCTCCAGAATCCTGAAGTCTTCCTCCCTCGCCTTCAGCTGTTTCTTCCTCCTTGAGGACATCACTTTTCTTGCAGAAGCTGCTACTTTCTTGAAGATGGATGGGTTGGATGATGATGGCGAGATGACATCGGGTGATTTGGGTTTTCCGCTTGGTGGGAAAATTGGCTGGAAATGTCAAAATATATACAAATGGATGATTGTTGAAGCACTTTAAAGGGACTGGCCTAGATTCTTCCCACTCTTGTAGCTTTTTGTAACCTTTGGGAGCTTTAGGGTTATGTGTAAAGTCATCCGGTCACTTACTAACCTTAACCTCCTACCTACCCCTTTTCGTTCTCAGCCTATCTCCTCGGAAATAAGGGTGTCAAAAATCGATGGTTTCCACCGGGGCTCGAACCAGGGACCTCTCGCATCCCAATCCCATGTCCACCTAAACCAAGCCACCCGAGGGGCGCTGCCTAGGCAGCGATTTCGTGCCCATATATGACCCCCGTTTATGATGTATTCGGACTTAGGCGATTTTGGTGATTTGCTCTTGTAGCTTTTTGTAACCTTTGGGAGCTTAAGGGCTAATTCTTACCTACATATTTTTATACTTGAATCAATAGAACATGTTTATAGTAATATAACCTACAAGTAGTTTTCCATGGTTTTGAGGAATATTGGAGAAAATTCCAATTCTTCGCCTACTTTAATTGTTTACGCCGGCGCAAAAAAATTGGTGTGAAAACAGTGTTTCTAGTTTGAAAACTTAAAAAGATCTTGCTTCTACACCTGTGATGGGCAAACAAATTATGTTTAATGGAATTGTTTCTCTTTTGATATGTATTATATTATCTCAAGGAGCTTCATTTGATCTTTTATCTGCTATATCAATCTGAGGTACACATTTAGGATTTAGGAAACACAGGATAGTCACACCACCATCAAAGAACAATATATTGTAAATTAATTCTCTCTAAATTTGAGCCATTTGTATGTAAATTTTTGCACTTTTTGGAATTTTTCTATATTTTTAAGCTTAATTTAGAGCATTTCCATAAGTTTTAAATTCTAGGTGAAATCTAGGCTAGTCCCTTTAATACATATTGACAACACACTCATTGATCATCTGACAATATGAATGGGCACTTTATATCGACTTATACGGTAAGTGCACCATTCTTAGTCAGTCTCTGCATAATTTTTTAAAAGTTGCTGTTATAAAGATTCATTATCTTCAATGTGCACGTATTTCAATTCCGAAACACTTTCAGTCACCAAGCCTGAGTACCCGAAAACAGCCATCAATTGGGGGCTCAAAACAGGTGGTCTTTGGAATTGCTCTTTCGAATCTGTGAAAAAGCTTCATCTTTGTACACAAAATCATAGAGAGCTCAAAATAGGTGTTCTTTGGAATGGCTCTTCCAAATCTTTG
>JXSR01S075017.1:13532-25819 GCA_000969725.1 Ophiothrix spiculata | reverse complement strand
TTCTCAAAATTTACTTTTCAATGACATGAAAGATGATCACTCAAGAGGTCTAATTTTCACATTTCAGCTAAATCGGTCAAACCGTTTTGATTTTATGGACAATTTTGTATTTCAGAGCTGCCTATATGTTACTGTGTAAAATTAATTATGGTTACCATAATAAGGCACATTTTCATACATATCTCCAAAACAAAACATAAGTAAGCCGTGAAATTTCTCATGGGTTATGAGAAAAATATGAGCAGCATTTTGGTACCAAAATCTCAAAAAGTTTGAAAAAAAGATGAGGCAATCGGACCATGCTCCTTTAATGTTAGGTGCCCCTAGAGGGCCAGAAAGGTGTTTTAAGTACTTCCATAATTCCATTCAAAATTTGAAATCAATAGCTCAAAACAACCCACAGTGAGAACCATTTCCCATAGAACATACACAGTAAAATGCATGTTTTAAATCTGACACAGTACATTTATTATTGAAGCAACCAGATAATTAAAATTACATTGAGAAAGGTCACACTAATAGCTCAAAGAATATGTAAACAAATCTTTGGTCGCTTGAAGTTTTTACACCAATAATACAACTTGATTTAGCATGAAATTCAATATCTTTCCAATAAAAATGCACAGCATTAGTAATTTGACCTCACTGAACATTCCATTAATTCATTCATGCCTACTGAGCTGTTACTGTGCATTGTGGGAAGATCTTAAATCACCCTCTGTTGGATACCTAATTTGCATGTGAAATATCAAGGAGACCTACCGGAGACCTCCTGGAGGCCTCCCTTAACATGACTGATC
Source organism: Ophiothrix spiculata (assembly GCA_000969725.1). NCBI lineage: Eukaryota > Metazoa > Echinodermata > Ophiuroidea > Amphilepidida > Ophiotrichidae > Ophiothrix > Ophiothrix spiculata. Next base: position 25,019 of record JXSR01S075017.1, on the reverse strand, counting down.
CAGGATATAGCTGGATACTCCTTGAGACTACTTAGAATTGTCTAAAGTGTCCAGGAGACCTTCAGGAGACCTACAATAAGTCTGGAAACTTTTCTTTTTCTGCGACTTTCTAGCATTTCTTCCAATGAAAGAGTATTCAAGAAAGCAGCCCCCCTGTACCAAGAGGCACTCAGAAAAAGCAAATACGAATATGAACTGAAATACGATCCCCCAACCAACCGTAAGCACAAAGCGAAAACATAAGAGGAACATAACTTGGTACAGCCCCAAATCAGCAACACAGTCACTACCAATGTTGGTAAAGAGTTCTTGAAACTTTTGAACAAATGTTTCCCCAAAGGACATCCGCTTAACAAAATCCTGAATGAAAACACCATCAAACTCAGCTACAGTTGTAACATGGAGCAACTCATTTCCAGCCACAAGAAATCTATTCTGCAACCGGACAACAACACGGCTCTGGTTTGGTAAAACTATCTAACTCACTTTTGAACAACTTTTATTTAACAAACTCTCTTTGATAATTTGAGGGTGTTCTATAAGCAAACTACATATTTTTAATCTGGAAATGGTCATCAACATTTAACAGCATAAAATTAACAAACGTTCTATGTTTGAATTTCAAATGTGATGTTCTCAAATTGTTGTATTTCAAGTTAGATAGTTTTACCAAATAAGGGCCTATTACACACCAGCGAACTTGTGTGACCGTAATATCTTTCCTTGAAGGTGCGCGAAGTAAATCAATATGTTTCTTCATTATCATTATCTTGCCTTGTCACGGTGGCTTGGTACACAACCCCTGATATGAGGCAGTTACCATCTAGGGGGCACTCACTTCCTTTCTGGCAGTTGCAATTCGGGGTAGGAGGAGCAAACCCTATTCATCTACATTTGTGTATTAGCAAAAGGTGTAATCTATGTTTAACTGAGAAATATTTTATTATACAAACCACTTATGTCAACTCTTAACAATAGAAATGAGCTGTTTGTGGGTGTAGACACAGGAATAAGAACCTGTTGTGTAATTTCAAGTTTTGCCATTGTGGTACAGTCATGTAATTTGAACTGTCCTCATTCAACACTAAGCAACTGACGAGTATGGCCCGGGGGTGCCACTTATATACCATTGCATGTTTTCATCACTGATCAGATCAGACACTTCCATTTTCCATCCAAAACACTGACATGCCCAAGGACTGAAGGGTAACCCTCATCACTGACCTGCTATGACAAAAAGGATACCCATATAGCTGACAAAGATACCCAAAGCACCGACTTTAAAGCCACAGCAACCCTTTTCACTGATGATAGAAAGCTCTGAGTTCAAAAAAAGGTCAAAGTAATGCCTTTTACATACATGTGTTTCACAATTTTTTTCCCAATACTTAAACTTGTATTATAATATGCCACAAAAACAACTGGGAGATACATGTAGGGGACAGCTCGCTAGTCCGACAACTCGCTAGTCCGAAAGCTCGCTAGTCCGACGGCTTGCTAGTCCGACAGCTCGCTAGTCCGAATTTTAATTAAGGCTCGCCAGTCCGAAAAATGAAAAAGGCTCGCTAGTCCGAATGTTAAAAACAGCTCGTCAGTCCCAATTTAAATAACAGCTCGCTAGTCCGAATTCTGAAATAGGCTCGCTAGTCCGAATATGACAAAATGTGTGGTTATTTCAATCACAGTTTTTCAAAATTCGGACTAGCGAGCTGTTTTTAAAATTCTGACTAGTTAGCCTATTTCAGAATTCGGACTAGCGAGCCTATTTTGAAATTCTGACTAGCGAGCCTATTTAGAAATTCGGACTAGCGAACCTATTTAGAAATTCGGACTAGCAAGCAGTTATTAAAATTCGGACTGGCTAGCCGTTTTTAACATTCGGACTAGCGAGTTGCTTTTAAAATTCAGACTGATGAGCCTATTTTCATATTCAGACTAGTGAACCTTCGGACTAGCGAGCTGTTTTTTCGGACTAGCGAGCCTTTTACAAGGTTATATTTTCCCCATTGAATAACGTTTTGGACTAGCGAGCTTTCAGACTAGCAAGTCGTCGGACTTGCGAGAGGACCCCTACATGTATTGCAAAACACAGGACCTGTTTGGTTTACCAAGAACATTACAGTTCATGTTTTATTTTAAGTAGTGTAGGCCCACGGCCTCAGCCTATAATTCCGGCCTATAATACGTAACAATTATTCCCTGGACAAAATTGAGTACAAAAATAGTACAACATTCCTAAGGTGCACATTTGGAACATCATTTAAGTACAATTTGAGTACATTTAAATTTGTACTATATTTGTACTAAAACTGTACTATAATTGTGTTCCAAATGTGCACCTTAGGAATGTTGTACTATTTTTGTACTCGATTTTGTCCTGGGTTTGCACAAAATGGTAGAACTCATGACAAAAACATTGTTGTTGTACAATATTAAGATTGATGAGCTTATATGATGCACTGGTCGAAGTCAAACCTAGTTCGATTCATAGAACCCTTGTTTTTTTTCGGGTGACAGAAACCAACATGAGGGATATAACTACCAAGTCCAGTGATCTAGAAAGCCACTTCACTATCAGGGGCGATCAGTTTGCTATGCGATCAGTCTGCTATGTAGAAGTCGGGATTTCAAATAAAGTGGTATGTGATGTGGATATTGTGGATAATAACATGGAAAAATCAAGGTCCTAGGATCGGACTAGTCAAACCCTGCAATTGGTGGTCACGTGACTCACTTTGTCCGAGAGGAATTCTGGCAGAGACTTAATTTCCTGATGTGTCTGGTTCTTCACCCAGCTTGGGAACTCCATCCATTCGGTAACACACAGTCTGTCTACCTTGAAGAAAACCCTGATGTCTCTTTCTACAGTACTGAGTGTTTGCTCTACAAATACTGGACCAGTACGCATTTATGGCATTACAGCACAAGCGTCGACTGTAAGTTTTGGTGCAAGACTAAATATGAAACCAGGAATAACTAATAATAATAATAATAATAATATTTATTTAATCATCATAAATCACAAACAATGTAAAACAAAATATGCAATTATATATGACAATCAAGGAAAAGAAAAATAGACTGTAAAGTCCAAACACAGGATGTGTTTTCCTTTCCTTATAAACTTAGTAATGTACCTTAAATAAAAATATAATATACATGCAGTATTGAATTACCCGATAAAATGAATATAAAATACTAGCAAATAAAATAACCACAACTATTTAGGTAAAATATCCTTACAAGAAGTCTTAAAGAGATTTACAGATGATGAAGACCTAACAGAAACAGGGAGCTCATTCCATAATCTTGGAAAGGAAACAAAAACAGAATTGAAGAAAGCATTGGTGCGAGAAGTTGTATGAAGAAATCTAAGTTCATTTATCTTAGAAGGTTTGAAAAATTGAAGGAAAGAATGAGGTCCAATTCCATTGATAAGTTTAAAGCAGAAAATCAAGCGAAGACAATTAAACAAGTCACAAGTTTTGAGCAGTCCAAATTCAACTAGTCTTGCTTCATAAGATAAATCAGGTGGACACCTTTTTCTATACATTAGAACCTTAGAAATTTTCCTTTGACTTTTATCCAACCTATCAAGTAAGCCAATTTGGCATGGATTCCAAACAACGGCACAATATGTGGTGAGGGAGAATCAGTGTTTTAAAGAGATATAAAAGAGAACTGAAGTGCATATGCCGAGAAATTCTAATACAGAAACCAGTCAAGCGAGATACTTTTTTACAAACAGAGTCAACATGATGAGAGAAGGATAGGGATGAATTGAACACAACACCAAGCAATTTGAAGTCATCAACAACCTTAATTTCAGAACCACCAAGATTATAAACAAATAGGCTTTGTTCTCTAGATCTCGAAAAATGAACAACTGCACACTTAGAAGCATTTAGAGGGAGTTTGTTCTTGATAGTCCAGAGATGGATCTTATCAAGATCATTCTGTAAAGATTGATGATCTTCTGGGGTCCTTATGCAACGAGCAATTGTATGATCATCTGCAAACTGGAAAAGTGGAGAAGAGAGGACCTCGTTAATGTCATTGACAAACAAGAGAAAAAGAATTGGTCCTAAAACAGAGCCCTGGGGTACTCCAGAGGAAACAGGGACCCAATCAGAATAGCACCCTTTAAAGACAACCCTTTGTTTCCTTCCAGAAAGAAAGCTTTGAATCCAACATAACATATTACCTCTAATACCATAGTTATGAATCTTATGAAGCAGAACACTATGATCAACCCTGTCAAAAGCAGCACTGAAATCAAGAAAAATACCATCAACCAAGTTACAATCTTTGCTATTGTCAAGACTACCACTAAGAAAATGATAAAATTTAGCCAAAATCTGTTCGCAATTCCTGCCATTCCGAAAACCAAATTGATTATCAGACAGTATTTCATGGTCATTAAGGTACCCAAGCAGGTGTTTGCAAACCAATCTTTCCAATACTTTGCACAAAATTGAAGTCAGTGAGACAGGCCTATAACTAGAAACCGAATCCTTTAATAGGCTTACCAGAACCTTTGAAAATGGGCACAACATTAGCACATTTCCAAGCAGAAGGAACTGGAGCGATTGGCGAGTGAAATTGAGACCCTTTTCACGTCCCGCGGGGTACGCGGCCTATACTGAAAAAGATACCCTTTTACCGCGAAATTTTGGTCGGTGATGACAATGATCAGATCATGGCTCAAGTGGCACCCCCGAGGAGTATGGACATGGGTCCTCCATACGAAACTGAACTGTATTGCATTATGTTGTAATTTGCATACCTCACTAGTAAACATATATTATTGCTCCTACTCCATAGTAGAGCACTCTTTCTAGTGATGGTTTCACCAACTCATATTTGATTATTGGATAGATTATCAGAAAATATACTCTACCGACACAAAATTTAATTGCCAATAACTTGACTTAGTTAGGCAATGCCAAATCTGAGTGAGGCACTACACCAAAAACTTGATATTTATCTCCTATGTTAAACTGTGACAGTTTGAGGTTAAAGTATTTGCATATAAATTGACACTTTTTAGGAAATGATGTATATCTCCTAATGGAAACAATCTTATAAACTCTGGTTTGAAGTACTTAGTATAATGATAAGATTTCAATGATTAGAAAACATGCTATGGTTCTTTTTTGAGGTTTTTAGATGTAGGCCTAAATTTAAAAAAATGATTAAAAAATTAATTTTAGACCAAAAATAGTGCAAAAAAGGCTATTTTTGGGGAAAATTTCATTTTTGGTCAAGATATCTTTGGATGACAACAATTGGCATCGCATGACATAAACTTCAAGTGTTTTCACACAAAATTACAAATACGTGGCTGTTTTTTTTGATAAAAAAATGGCCAAAAATGGTCAGAATTTGAGATTTTTTGATGAAAAATTTGCCTAAATTTTTTTTTTTTGTGAAATTTGAGTCTAATTTTTTCATCTTTTATCAAGAAATATGAATATAAGTTTAATAAACAATTCCAAACTTTGTTGAAAATTGGCAAAACGTTTTTAACACTAGTCTATGTCTAGTCCCAAAACGTTAATTATCTATGGACCCCATGTACGATAATGTCACGCTCAGGTCCAATATGCCCGCCTGTACATGGGATCAAAAGTAGTCATTTGTTTCTACAAATAAACTAAGTTGACATGCAAGACCCTAACTTGCACTGAAATGATCCATAATGCCTTTGGAATACTACCGTGAGTATTTTATAACACTAGACTAATTTTAAACCAACTTTTGGCAACTTTTTTGTGAAAGCACATGGTGGCCGCCATCTTGGATTTTGACCAACTTTTATCAAAAAAATGCACTTAAACTCAACTGAAGCTGATATTGGCCTCTTATATGTTGTTAAATACTAATGAGAATATACTGGCATACTTTTGGTCAATTTATTTGCTCTCTGAAAGAAGATATTGACTAAAATTCGTGTATCTATAAGAGAAGGTCAATGGACCTGGAAGTCACCTTCTGGTGAGAAGGTGACGTAGGCACTAGTCTATGTCACAATAATTTCATATAATGTTTGATTAATGGAATCCTAGGCTATGGGACGAATTATCAGAAAATGTTCCCTACTTTTGCAACACAAAATCGCCAATAACTTGACTTAGTAACTAAGGGATGATGAAATTTGCTGATTGTGGTGTCGTTTTCTTTGTTATGACTCATAATATGACTCTATGACTATGAGATCCTCTTTGAGTCTTTCCAACAAACTTAATTTCATGAACTTTGAGTGAATTTTAATTTTTTGTGTTTGTGCCTTACTTAGTCTACTCCTAGTCTATGAGTTTTCCTATGTCAGGGAGGAAAGCAATGTTGTTCAATGTAGTCTTAGTCTAAGTTAACTTAGTCTTACGAGTGCTCGAGAGTCGAGTGACAAAATTTACTGATCATTTGATTTTATTTGTCATGACTCTTTCCAATCAACTCAATTCCATAAAATTTATATCAATTTGAATTTTTTGAGCCTGTGCTTAATGATGATCATGATGCATTAATGACAATTTGACTGTCATTGACATTGAGATTAAAGGTGCAATTCATGATTTTGATGTGGCCTCTTTTCTAGCTAAATAAAAAGAAGAATACAACATAAATATATACTGAAAATTTCACTTGATTCCGACTGTTCGTTTCTAAGTTACAAGCTTTTCAGCATTTTGAAAATCCTCATAGACTACTGTGTTGTAATTACTGTCGGGGCCCCGACAATAAGTAGAAAATAACACATTTTCTCACTTTTCTCAAAAATGCAAGCACATATGAAAGAACGGTTTGGGGATCGTAACATATACCACTTGAGGATTCTTATAAGCTAAAAAACTCAAATTTCAATAGAGGTGACCTTGAGGGTGAAAAGTGGATCATGAATTGCCCCTTTATTAAGCTTAACATAATAAAAAATAATCCAGAATTATTTTAAAGCTTACAATAGATGTCTCGAGATTCAAAACAATTTGAGAGTCTTCTTCCATGATTAAGTCACGATGGATGAAAGCGAAAGGGCTGAATTATAATAAAATAATCTCGTATTTTTGTGTGCACTGTTCCACATTTACTTCCCCATGGGCGCAGCCATCTTGAATTGCCTGTAGCCTCTTAACAAACTTTAGAACAATCATAGTTGTATAGGAGGAACATGAAAAACTGCGTTGATAATCAGCTTTGTTAAAGAGATTATTTTGCTTCCATCAGTGTTTCTAGAGAGAATCCATCGATTTTTTTACCGTTTGTTAAACTGATTTGCTGCCCTCTATCAGTGGTTGCTAGGCTAATAAGCTTCCATAGCAGCAAGAAACATAACAACCAGCGGGAGATTATACACGTTGTAAATAATGTAAATAAACAGCTGCTGGTCATTTACGAGAAGTTTTCGGAAGACAACAGCAGAGAGTAAAGTTTTTTCTGAAGTTTTCACATACATATCTACAACCATGGCTGCATTAGCTTTGGAACCTGACAACTTTGACAACCCTCTTCTTATGAAGGTATTTACACATTTGCAATAATTTATGATCATTATTTTTATTGATAATTGATGTACTGGACTTGGTCTTCATTTGGTCTGTGTATGTGTCAAAAAAGTGATGTACCTGTCAGTGTATAAAGTAGGCCATTATCTGAACAGTCTGTCATGTTATGGAGTCAGATGGACCAATTCAAATTTAATATCTTAAACTTAAAGTTGAAGCAAGTCAAACTAGATTCTGATAAGCAAGTGAGACTGTCTATTTTTTAATTATTTATGAGTTAATTAAATTTCAATTTCAATGAAAATGTTTACAAAATTTAGGCTTTTGACATTACTTTTAGTTTTAGTTTAGTACATGTACAAATCTTTAAATTAATAAATACTAATTTATATATCCTGTGATGCAAGAGAAGGCCTATATTTATAACCTTAAAAAAAAAAAAAAAATCAGACAAAATTAATATAGGCAGCTAATAAAAAGTATTAAAACTAGAAAAATGACCAAGTCAAAAATCAAAGTTTTCACCTGGACTCGAACCCGGGACCCCTCGCTTCCCAATCCGATTATCACTATGTCGACTGACTCGACTCAAGCCACTGGCACTGAGCAGGCGATGCCATGGCAGCGAAGTCGTGGTCATAGCTAACTCGGGTCTATGACGTATTTTGACTAAGTTTAAGGCGAATTTCTTAACTTTGTGGAATGGGATATTGTGAGATTCAGTGGGGTTAGGGTTAAAGGAAGTTGATCTGATTTTTCAAAATTTTGTTTTCAATGTCTTATGAAAGATGACCACTCAAGTTGTCTAAGTTTCAAATTTCAGCTGAACCGTTTTGATTTTACGGGCAATTTCATATCTTATTTTAGAGCCGGCTGTACGTTACTTTGCATAATTAATTATGGTTATTAATAATACACATTTTCATAACAGAACATAACTCAGCTGTGAAATTTGACATCTATAGGGTTCTGAGGAAAATATGAGCAACATTTTGGTATAAAAATCTCGAAAAGTTTGAAAAAAAAGTTGAGGCAGTCGCCAGTCGGACTACATTATGCTCTTATAATAACGGCGCAATTCTACCAATACAATACAATTACACTGCACCTTGCATGCCTAAATTGTGCTAATTTGTAAAGTGGAAGACTTAAAACCATCTTTTATTTTTTGTTTTGAAGAGGGTTGTGCCCAATTAAGTTTTGAGCTCCTGAACCAATCTCCAACACACGACCTTAGCGAGTACATTGGTGATGTCCATGGCTCTATATGACCGTCTTGTTGATATGACTTACTGTAAATTACATTTTGTTGTACCAAATTCACTTTTAATGGTCAATATTCTTTCAAGTACACTATGTTACTATTTCATTCCAGAAAAGACACTGAAAAAGAGATGTCTCTTTGTGATAATTATCTTTGCCAAGAACAATCTACTTTAACTGCTTAACTAAGGCACTTCTTTAATTCCAAGTTTTCTTTTTCTTACAGTCGGAACTTGGACGTCCAATGCAGAGGGGCTTCACGCTTCCATCACCAGATTTTGCCTACGGGCGTCCAAATATTGCCAAAGACGGTGGTGCTCTTGATGCAATGACCGGCTGGACGCCGACGGCGACATTACCGGCCAGTAAAGGGGGTTCAGCAAAAGAAAAGAAAGCTGACCGAGATTTTATAGCTTTAAACAAAGCCTGTATAGGCTCTGGACTTATAACTGCCAAAGAACAATTTGAATATCGCGCCACACATGATGTACGGAGAAGAGTGTCCGAGGAAGAAAAAGGCAAAACTAAGATTAGAAGGATTCCAGCAAATATGACATATGGCGTTTCTACAAGGTGAGATCTTGGCTCTGTGATACTTGTGGATCAGCATTAAAATGGGCATAATTTGCATATAAGGATGTAGGGGCGGATCCAGGAATTTTCAATAGACGACTTTCCCATAATGCATCTTGAAAGTACCACAAATACGGGCCCTTGTGACGTATCTTGCGCAGTCGAGCTGTGCGCAATGCGCAGAACTTAAAATATGGTAGACTGAGCAAGATACGTCACAAGGTCCCGTATTTGTGGTACTTTCAAGATGCATTATGGGACATATGAAAGTGGTCTATACCGAGGAACCATTTTTGTGCATCTCATCATCGCTTACTTATAGAGATTGGACATTTTTTAAAAATATAAAAACAGGACAAATATTTGATTTTCAGCTGTTTCTGAACATTTTCAAGGAGCAAAACCATTCAAAAAGCAGTGGTGGCTTGGCGCTCCACTTTAATTCAAGCAATGCTTTGGCCCCCCGTGGGGGGGGGGGCACTGAGCTATAATTGTTGTACACATGCGTGAACAAAAGTAAAAGAAAGAGGGGTCACTTTTCCCTGTTCAACATGGAAAGCACTGCTTAAATTACTCATTACTTAAGTTTGTATGCACACCAAAATGTACATCACACCAGATTGTGAACTGATTTAAATGTATGTAGTTTGTTGTTGTTTGTTTGTTTTGAAAAAGGTACATGTATGGCCTAGCCATAATAGCCCCAGGACACCTTGCCAGTTGATATCAAAGAGTTACACATTACAGTATTCTAATTAAATAAGCCATCAATTAGGCCTAAAAAACCCTGTTGTGTTGCCCTCCGCCGGCCTGGTTGAAATTGTGAAAAATCCCGACCTGCTTTTTTTCCACCAAAATTCTTGATTTTTAAATATTTCTTGAGTTTTGCCTGATTTCCAGCCCCGAAAATGTTCCAAAATGTGTATATTGGCGAAGTTTAAGAGAAGAAAAACTTTTTTTATGACCCTGTTTCTGTTACACATGGCATCTGTATTGGTTATTTAAAAAAAAGGGGGGGAAATACCACCACTTTGGGCCTGTGAGGGCAACACAACTATTTATTTTTTTGGCCTTATATAAATTATAGCCTCTATGTGTTTTCTTTTCCTGTGATCTTTCACCTCTCAATCAGGATATGGCAAATAATCACAAGTTTACATGATCCCAGTCTACAAGTGGGATTTCAGATAACTACAATTGGAAGTGGAATCCGGGGAGGGGGTACTCAAGTTTGGTTTGGATAGGGACGTGCCTCTGGGAAAATTGGAAAGCCACCCATCCAAATACCAGTTTTCAAGAAAAAGGAATCCCATCCATATACCAAATCTCCCAAATTTTGAGTCAAATTTAATCAAAAACCATATTTTGAGAAGAAATGTCAAAACAGTGCTCCATTTGGCGAACATTTTGAAAAATGGACCCATCAAAATACATCATTTTGCAAAGAAAAATCCAATTGAAATACCAGATCTAGAGAGCCTGATTTTGCTACCTGAATTTGTAGCACATCCCCATAACCCTCTCTTGTACTAGAGGGACACTCAAACAGATTCATGCATTGATGGTATACTTCACAAAGAACCATAAACATGCCTCCCAACAGTCAACTCACTCATGCAGACTAAACTCGCAAAACAAAAACTCTCCTTTTTATCATGCATAATAGAAAACTCCTAATAATCGCTCATTTCTGTTATTTCTACAGACCATCAACACCAGTATTTGATCTATTGGAGCATAGGTATCAAGATAAATGGCTACAGGAAAGAAGGAAGTCAGAATTGGTTAAGAGGGATAGAGTCCTACAAAAAGTAAGTATCTCTTCACTCAGGGGAGGGGGGTAACTCTTCACTCTGGGGAGGGGGGGGGTTATCAAGTTTGGTTTTTGCAGGAAGTGCCAAGTGAAGTGCCTCTGGCCCGGAAGGGCCACTCAATGCTGCAGGCATAGCTTGACCAAGAAAAGGGTGAATTAGGGTTGTTTTTGAGGACTGAAGGGTGTATCAGGTGACACCGTTTAGGTTATCAAAAACAGTAATTTTGGGGCAATTTTTTAAGAAATAGAGTACTTTTTCAGACCCTAGTGTGAAATCAGTATCGATAGAATCCCGATTTAGGTTGTGAATAGGGGGGAAAAGGGTATATTTTGGCT
>JXSR01S075016.1:86663-97440 GCA_000969725.1 Ophiothrix spiculata | reverse complement strand
ATTTTATTTTGTACCCTGTATAATTTTTACCCATCCTTAAAAATTAGATTTTTTTAGGTAAAATTGAAATCCTCGGAAAGTAAGCTTTCCAGCAATATTAACTTTGTAGGTTTTAAGTGTATATATTCAGAGTTACGATCCGTTGAATACAAATTGGCATGGTTTTACCAATGTATTTGTGTGAAACAAAAAATATGACCAGTTAATGACTTATGTCCACCACCCAAAGAGCACAATGGATGCCTACAATCAATGACAAATGTTGAAAGATAAACAAAAGGTGTTTTTGTGTGCTTCAATGATTTCGTATTATATATACTGTACTGTTATTTGTAGCATCTCGCAATGTGAAATGTTCTACTTTCATTTTGCAAATTATATTACATTGGAAATAAAACACAATTTCCTTTCTTTTACACAAAACTAAATTTCGCCTGAAAATGACATAAATAAAATTAAAAACAGGCCTACTACGTTTAGCATAACTATATGAAACAAATCTGGACTATTTTCAGTTCATTTTGAAATAAGACCATGTTAGACGTAACTGATATTTGTAAGGGAAAATTCCTACATTTTATCAAAATGCATCGTCGAAAGCATGGTACACTTTGCACGATACACATAGAAGTAACTTAGGGCAGAAGTCAGTCACTAAGGATGAAATCATAGGGGGCAATGATATATGATTAGATTTAACGGAAAAGTTTTGTTCTTTGCAGAATGGATTGCGGCTGATATCATCACATTAAGTGATATAATTGAAAACAATCAATTTATCACTTTGACAAAACTATCTGACAAGGTCAAAAAATGTTTTCTATTTTTTCACAAAGTCTTAAATGCAATTCCCAAAGAATGGAAAGACAATTTGAAAAGAATTACGCTTGACTTGTCAAAGAAGAGATTCAAAAGAATAATTGATGTAGATAACAAACACATACACACATCACATACACATTAAAATGTTACCGACCAAAATTATATACAAGTTATTAAATGAAAACGTTGAAGAGACATCCTGCATACGAAATTGGGAAAAAGAAAACATTTATTGCAACATTTGGAATAAAGTGTTTAGTTTCAAAATTAAAAACCGTTTTGTAAACAAAATAGGTCATTTCCAATACAATGTTATTTACAACCTGGTATGTTGCAAAAAGAATTTGTTTATATGGAAAATAAGTAGTAACAACTTATGTGAATTTTGAAATTGCATTGACAACTATGAACAAATTGTTGTATCATATACTAAAATCAAAGACTTCTGGCGACAATTTTCGATCTATGTGATTTTTTTGAAGAAAATAAACAATTTCAAAATATCTCTGAATAAGATAATCTGCGGTTGGAATATTATGACTTATGTAATTATGATTTCGTTAATATATTAATCCAACATGCCATGCCATTTATGCAATATACAAGTCAAAAATGATATACAATGATATACAAAAAAGTTTGTCTCACCAAAAATATATTATATGCAAGAAATCAACAATATTCATGAAATGATTTATAACTCATCACGGAAAATAAAACAAAATATTGATTTAAACGACTTAAACAATTGCAAGGTTTACTGGAACATAAAATTAAAATGTTTGTTATATCAGTAATCAAAAAAGGATATTATTTCAGCATCTTGTAAACGTATACTTCAAAAACATGATATATATGAAATTGTAAAAAAAAAGGAGAGAAAAGATAGAATATTACAAGAAATGAATGGCGTATGCCTGCCTCATTGAGGCAAAAGAGAAAAAAAAAGAAAAAGGTGAAAAGAAAACATCACGGCGGCCACAGAATTTCCCTAAAGATTCATAAAGGACAAAGTGTTCGTCACAACATCATAGGGTCCGAGTAGGACGCTGCGCCCCGCAACTTTTTTCCACTAAGAAAATGCAATGGAGCTAGAGAAAATTTTCATGGGTTCAGTTTTAGGAACAAGTATTTGCCCCCAGTCACAAACCTTTCTCACTTTACGTTACCAACAGAAATTTTACAGTCAATTTCCCCTTGTTTTGATAATTTAGACGTAAAAAGTTTGCGCGCTTCGCGCAAATTTCAAGATATTATGTTGATTTTTAATTAACATTGGCAATTTTTTACGCTAATTTCAAAATTTTCAAAACAATTTTTAGCTGAAATTAGCGGATTTTTTTCGCGCGATACGCGCGCATTAAAAAACATTATTTCCTTTTTCCCCAGTTTGATTTATCCAAGGTTAATTCTGACATAACCCATTATTAAAATAAAGGGGCCCGTGGCTAAGGTTTGTCCCGGGGCCCGTAATTTCCCTGGGCCCTGCGTCAACGCCCGCTTGGTTCTAAAACTCTTTGTGTCCTTTCCATGTCTGACTAGGACACTCTATTTGGGAACACTCAGGAATTTTCATTACATAGAACTTGGTGTCCATGGGACTTCCAGTTTTAAAATGTGCTGTCCGGCGGTCGCTATGAAGGCCGGACGCTACAATCTATAACACCGGTTTATAATTCGATCGCATTTATTTGGTGACGACACGAACATGTGGTTGGTATAGCGAAAATTTTGTATGGAGGCCGAGTAAAGACTTCCCTCCCGTCGATGCTCTCCGCTGATTATTGTCTTGATTCCCCTGTTTTTCTTACCAAATTAATTTGCAATTGTTTGTTTACCTAGGTTGGTCCGTGACGGACACATACCATTAGATCCATGATGAACTCATGGTCTCTTCCAAGCTCATACAAAAGTACCAACCTGGTTAGCCAGAAATGGCTAATCTATGCATGCTGGCCAATGTATGTATCTTTGAAAAGATGCCGAAAATAGAAAAGATAGCACGAAAAAGAAAAAGAGAAAGATGGCCACTCCCAACACAATTGTACAATTTACTCTTAGCCCTTACTTCGAGAGAAAAGAAATCAGGAATTCTAATCTCATGCCCCGATGCAAAGGCTCTCAATTGACATCAAAACTGATGAAAAATTCATTCTGAGTTATAGACAGGATCGATGCCGGGGAGCGATGTTAGAATAGCTCTGAGGAGCTTGATTTTAATTATAAAATATACATTGGTTCGAGAAATACCAGGTTTAGGCCCAGAAATTCTAGGTTTGCATTGAATGACATAATTTTTGGTAAATTTAAAATGATAACAGTTGGTCCTCAGACAATTCTATAAAGGAGCTGTCCATACAGAGTTCTATCCTCCCCGAGTTCTACCCGTCCAGAGTAAAAATCAATTACAAAATCCTCTAGAGGGTAGATTCCAGTATTAAGAAGAGCCAATTAGTAATCTGTGCTGAGTAATGGTATACAGTCATACTGCAGGTCGCATAATTTCCCTTTTCCCTCTCCGATTTTAAGCAGTGAAGTTTTTAATCGGCCGTGCTGTTGATGTTTAACATTAATATTAATGAGTCAGAAAAATATTTCTAAAAGCCCTGTAAAATCGAAAATATAAATCTGAAAAACAAAACATGTTGCATATTTATGTATAAATATTGTATAAATGTAATGCAACTACATTTTCCAACATA
Organism: Ophiothrix spiculata; assembly: GCA_000969725.1. Taxonomy (NCBI): domain Eukaryota; kingdom Metazoa; phylum Echinodermata; class Ophiuroidea; order Amphilepidida; family Ophiotrichidae; genus Ophiothrix; species Ophiothrix spiculata. The sequence continues at coordinate 93,916 of JXSR01S075016.1, read as the reverse complement.
TATGTGACATTTCATGCAATTTTACGGGTAAATTATTTCACGCAATGGACCTTCAAGATATACCGGTGATTTTCTCTAAAAATACTAATTCAGTGTAAAATATATTTATGTCGAAACGTTTATTGCAAAATTTAGACCTGTTTCTTCAAGTCCTGTGAAAATTTTGCGTTAAAATGTGCTGAAACAAAATTAATGTAACGGTTACTTTTGTTTACCTTCCTGACACATGATAAAAAAAATACTGTATTTCTCAAATTCTATCATTGCGCATGCGTAACCAATTATTGTAAATACGAAAATGTATATCTTTAAATACCCGCCAAATACACAATCAGCCAGGTAGTCTACTGGTTAGTAGTCTGGACTTTTAATCTCAGAGCCGTTGGTTCGAACCCGATGGAGTCGTTTTAATAAATTTCATTTTTTTTTTTGCCTAGCGTATTGGTTTTCTTTAATTATAAATGTAACGAATGAAATTCGCGAATTTTTGGCATGATTTATATAAAAGAACCAAAAAGGTTACTTTTCAGTCTGAAAAATAAATGTTGCATTCATTGCAGAGAGGGGAGCGTGGCCGAGCGGTTAGAGCACGGGTCTCGCAATACAGAGATTGTGGGTTTGAGCCCCGGGCCGGGCGGTTTTCGTCTCCTTGTTTCCTTGAGCAAGAAACTTTACTCTACTTGCTCCGTGGTCAGTCACGTAAAACCGTGGGTCCCCTGTACGAATAGACTCCTTCATGGGGTATACATCATATGGAAGTACTTGTATCATTGATTGATTGATTGATTGATTGATTGATTGATTGATTGATTGATTGATTTCGCATGAAATGCAAAATATTTCAGTGCAGCGAGGCCATTCAAAGCAACCTATGACATGAGATCCGTGCAAGGTTTCTGACGTCAGAGGATGACCCGTCATGACCAAAGGTTGTACTTATCGAAATTTTGATGCCCACCTATGCAACACAAATTGCAGGCAAGTACATCACATCACCGTATATTTTTCCTCTCGTTATTTCTTCACTTTTGATTTAAAAAAGCCAAAACTTGGAGTTCTATGAAATTTTCAATAGGATTTAAGATGAAAATACTACCATTTCTATCAGTCAGAAGCTTCTTTTTTTATCAACAGCAAAAAATTCATATGCATTGAATTGGGAAAACTCCAAATTTCCATATCCCCGTTCCCAATTTGCATTTGCTTTCACCGTTTTCAGATAATGAAGGTTCAAAGCCAGCATTTTAAGCAGGTCACGTTTAAGAAAACAAAATCTCGCGACCATTTTTTTTCTCGTTTGGCAAGACTTGGAATACAGAATTCGCATAATGAGCTCATTAACAGGGTCGTTACGATTAGACTGATAGAAATGGTAGTATTTTCATCTTAAATCCTAGAACTCCAAGTTTTGGCTTTTTTTAGGTTTCGTTTTCTTTGTTGTATTAGTTTTGATCATTTTTGTGCGTGCGTGCGTGAAAACAATACCTGTGAATCAGCCACAGTTGTCATTTTTGCCTATATAAAAATATTACACAAAGCTATCAAGTCATTTTGAAGTCATAATTAACAGATAGAGATATATCTAATCGGCTGTCTGCAAGATCTTCTGTGACAAATCATCAGGAGCATATAATTATCAAAATAAAACCGTTACATTGACAATGGATTCTACGGTGTTATCAAATGAAAGTGGCACCATCAACACTACAACGCTCCCACCAAGGGGATACGCTCCCGTCAATGTCCTTTACTTTATCCCGTTCATAATGGTCATTTTGGCAGCTGCAGTCTTGAATCTAAGCACCATTTGTGCTTTTTGGAAACTTCCTAGCCTACGACAGAACCACAGCGAACTTTTGATACTGAACTTGGCAGTCGCAGATTTGATCACAGATGCACTGATTTTTCCATATTTTATCGCGCCACTTTACATAACCCAAGGATATTGGCCGTACGGTGAAGGTGGTTGCAAATTTGCAATTGTTCTTCTCAATTTGGGAATCATCGGTAGCCTATTTGCACTGACAATGATAAGCATAGACCGGTTTTTATTGGTGTATATGGAGTATCCAAAGTACATAAACATGATTTCTAGAAATCGAATATATGCAGTTATCCTTTGTGGATGGATAGTTGTATTTTTGACGACAGTAATTGAGCTGGGAATGTGGGAATTCGCTAAGAAAACGGTAAATATCAACTTCAACCTCATCTGCTTGTCACCGGCTAGAGGAGTTCGCGAGTTTTCGCTTGCCTTTGTTCTTTTACTTTACATGTTTCCTGTCATGGTAGTGTGCTGTCTTAGTCTTGGATTTCTGTGGTTTTTAAGAAAGAGACTGAACAAAGCTGTCAACCCGCCTCCATTCGGGTCTTCCAGTGGGCAAAACTCTACAGAATTAGAGCTCGAATCAACGACACCGTTGCATAAACGTAAGCCACGTTCGCATGAGAAGAATAAAGATCGTGAAGACCGAAAGCGCTACATCAAACCTGGAATAACACTCCTGGCATTGGTACTTGCGATGGCTTTCTGCATGTTACCATACTGCTTCTATACTATCATAACTGAATTTGGCTGTGAAAAATGTAAGAACTCCTATGTTTTATTTGGTCTTTTGCTCCTGCAATTCTCCAATTCAATCTTGGATCCTTTCATTTATGTTTTTACGCGGAGAAAATTAAGGCGGTTCTATGCTGCATGCTTTGCCTTTTGCAAGTAAATCGTCAGCGTACTATAAAAGAAAAAAAACGCACAATTTTTGATGTTTACCATATAGACTCACCAGGTATACACTGTATGCAGCGCCCCAAGAAGGAGCATTCGCACAGGGGACCAACGGCTTAACGTGACTATCCGAACCACGGAGCAATTAGAGTAAAGTTTCTTGCCCAAGGAAACAAGGAGACGTAAACCGCCTGGCCCGGGGCTCGAACCCGCAACCTCTGTATTACGAGACCCGTGTTCTAACCGCTCGACCACGCTCCCCTCATACCACATCCTCAGACGTTCTTATCTCCCGTTGTTTATTTGACAAACCTTGAGACATTGGCAATAAGTTATAACGATTGAAAGTTTCTACTGGAAAGTTAAGGCTGGGGTGGACCTTCAAATGGCATATATAAACCGTTTTTGTACTCTAACTTTCAAACTAATTGCATAAACTATATTAAAGTATACATTTTTAGAAGCGAATTTTTACCCTGAACATGATGATGATATCGATTTTTGACCAAAAATGTCAATGTTTTTGCCCCAAAATTTCTTGAAAGCCTAACTAAAATTTACATTCATGAAATTTTGAACTTTTTTGATTTTTGGAATTTAGAAACAAATGTCTAGGAAATGTTTTCTCAAATTTTTGATATCTATCTTATTTTTTGAAAAATTGCCAAAAATAGGCCAAAAATTGCTATTTTGGTGGCAGCGGTGGTATTTTTTGCCTTTTTTGATCTATTTTTGGCATTTTTCGAAAAACTAAGATGAAAATCAAAAATTTGAGAAAACTTTTCCTAGACATATGTTTCTAAATTCCCAAAAGGAAAAAAGTTCAAAATTTAACGAATGCAAATTTTAGTTAGGCTTTCCAGAAATTTTTGGGGCAAAAAATATGGTTTGGACATTTTTTGCCAAAATCGACATTTCTGGTCAAAAATCGATATCACCTATGTGTTCAGGGTAAAAAGCCGCTTCTAAAAATGTATACTTTTATATGGTTTATGCAATTAGTTTGAGAGTTGGAGTACAAAAACAATTCATGCTAGTTGAAGGTCTACCCCCAGCCTGAAAGATTGACACGATGATCACTTCAAGGGTCATTCTTTTACATTTTGAACACTGACAAAGAGTTATTTTTAGTAGATAGCACAAGATTGTATATACAAATAATGCCACAAAACCATCAGAAAAATCGGGAGCGCAAGACATTATCTTAAGCAAGATTCTGCGAAAAAAGTTCACTTATACGGTTTTAGATAGTTGATTGGTTTTCAAATGACACAGCATTGTGTTCATTGACAATACCACACGATTGCGTTCATTGACAAAGTGTTGCGTTCATTGACAGTGTTACCTTCAGTAGAAAGCGTAGAATTGCGTTTATTGACAAAGTGTTAACTTCTGTAGATAGCAGAGGATTGCGTTCATTGACAAGGTGTTGCCTTCAGTAGATAAGACAAAGCGTTACCTTCAATAGATAGCACAGGATTGTGTTTATTGACAAAATGTTACTTTTAGTAGATAGCACAGGATTGCATTCATTGACAGTGTTACCTTCGGTAGATAGCACAGGATTGCGTTCATTGACAAAGTGTTACCTTCAGTGCGTTCATTGACAAAGTGTTACCTTCAGTAGATAGCACAGGATTGCGTTCATTGACAGTGTTACCTTCAGCAGATTGCACAGGATTGCTTTCATTGACAAAGTGTTACCTTCAGTAGATAGCGCAGGATTGCTTTCATTGACAAAGTGTTACCTTCAGTAGATAGCACAGGATTGCGTTAATTGACAATGTGTTACTTTCAGTAGATAGCACAGGATTGCGTTCATTGACCATGTGTTACTTTCAGTAGATAGCACAGGATTGCGTTCATTGACAGTGTTACCTTCAGTAGATAGCACAGGATTGCGTTCATTGACAAAGTGTTACCTTCAGTAGATAGCACAGGATTGCGTTCATTGACAATGTGTTACTTTCAGTAGATAGCACAGGATTGCGTTCATTGACAAATTGTTACTTTCAGTAGATTGCACAGGATTGCGTTCATTTACAGTGTTATCTTCAGTAGATAGCACACAGTCTGTCGTTAGGTGGAGAGATTTGCTTTTCCTTTAAAAGAAATAATGTATTGAAATACTGAATTGACCGTGTACTTTATGTTTAACATGAATATTCATGAGTCTGAAAAATGTTTTTAAAAGCCCTATAAAATCGAAAATATAGACCTGGAAGACACAAGATGTTGCACATTTATGTATAAAAATTGTGTAGATATAATGCAATTTTTGAATACCCTTGATCACATAATCATTTCGCTGGTCCGATGGTAAAGGCTCTGGGCCTTTAATCTAGAGACCGTGGGTTCGAACCCCGTCACAGTCGTTTTGATAAATTTCTTTGTTTGTTTGTTTGTTTTTTGGCATAACGTAATGATGTTTCTTTAATTATTCACTGTCACGAATGAAATTCTCGTATTTTTCACATAATTTATTTAAAAGAACCCAAAAAGGGGTTTTTTTTCAGTTAGAAAAACGAATGTCACATGAACGTATTTTTTCCTCTTGTTATTTATTCACTTTACAGGTCTTAAAGGCAAAACATTTTCATCAATCTGAGTTTTTATATGTTTTCTACCAGAACTGGTTAAACAAACGATTTTTTATCTTCTAAAACAAAAATGATGTAGGGGTACAAACTCGTTTGCTTCAAAAGTCTTAAAATCGTTGATTTTCATAGAAAATACCATATAATGCTTCTTTTTTTTTATCAACAGCAACAAAATTCACATACATTGTATTGGAAAAACTCCAGTTTTCATACCCCTGTTTGGATTTTAGAATTCGCTTAATGAGGTCAATAACACGGTAGCTGCGACTTGACTGCATAGGATTGCGTTCATTGACAAAGTGTTATTTTCAGTAGATATCACAGGCATGGCAGGATTGCGTTCATTGTCAGTGTTACCTTCAGTAAATAGCACAGTATTGTTTTCACTGACAAAGTGTTATCTTCAGTAAATAACACAGGTCATTGACAAAGTATTATCTTCAGTATTGTGTTTACTGACAAAGTTCTGCCTTTGGTATAACTAAAAACATTAATTAGTCAAAAAACATGTCTTATTTGACGAATCAAAAATTAGTCATGATGGGTGATTTTTTTCAGAATTCATGAAAAAATGCTGTAAATGTCTTTGAAATGTTGAAAAACAATTTTTGGTGTTTAAAAAATAGTTTCCATCTCTAAATGTTAAATTTTTAATCAGCCAGTTAATTATTAGTTAATTGATAAATGATTAATTACATGACTATAATTAGTGAATATCAAATGTGTCTTTAATTAGTCAGTTTTAACACCGAATTGTGTTCACAGACAAAGTGATATCTTCGGTAGATACCACGTAATTTAATTGTGTATATTGACAAATGCTATCTGCAAAGGGTTGTGTATATTGACAAAATGTTATTTTCAGTAGATAGCACAGGATTGTGTTCACTGACAAAGTGTTATCTTCAAAAGAGACCACATAATTTAATTGTGTATATTGGCAAGTGCTATCTTCACATGGTTGTGTATATTGACGAAGTGTTATTTTCAGTAGATGGCACAGGATTGTGTTCACTGACAAAGTGTTATCTTCAGTAGATACCACTTAATTTAATTGTGTATATTGACAAATGCTATCTTCAAAGGGTTGTGCATATTGACAAATGTTATTTTCAGTAGATGGCACAGGATTGTGTTCACTGACAAAGTGTTATCTTCAGTAGATATCACTTAATTTAATAGTGTATATTGGCAAGTGCTATCTTCACATGGTTGTGTATATTGACGAAGTGTTATTTTCAGTAGATAGCACATGCACAGGATTGTGTTCATCGACAAAGTGTTATCTTCAGTAGATACCGCTTAATTTAATTGTGTATATTGACAAATGCTATCTTCACAGGGTTGTGTATATTGACGAAGTGTTATTTTAGTAGATAGCACAGGATTGTGTTCACTGACAAAGTGTTATCTTCAGTAGATACCACATAATTTAATTGTGTATATTGACAAGTGCTATCTTCACATGGTTGAGTATATTGATGAAGTGTTATTTTCAGTAGATGGCACAGGATTGTGTTCACTGACAAAGTGTTATCTTCAGTAGATACCACTTAATTTAATTGTGTATATTGACAAATGCTATCTTCACATGGTTGTGCATATTGACGAAGTGTTATTTTCAGTAGATGGCACAGGATTGTGTTCACTGACAAAGTGTTATCTTCAGTAGATACCACACAATCTAATTGTGTATATTGACAAGTGCTATCCTCATAGGGTTGTGTATATTGACAAAGTGTTGTTTTCAGTAGATGGCACAGGATTGTGTTCACTGACAAAGTGTTACCTTCAGTGTAGAGAGCACACAATTTAATTGTGTATATTGACAAATGCTATCTTCACATGGTTGTGAATATTGACGAAGTGTTATTTTCAGTAGATGGCACAGGATTGTGTTCACTGACAAAGTGTTATCTTCAGTAGAT
>JXSR01S075016.1:51522-76332 GCA_000969725.1 Ophiothrix spiculata | reverse complement strand
CTACATAAATAGACAAGTAAGCTTATAGTCAAGTTTAGCGGACCATTTGAACATCGGTAAAGTTCATTGGCAAAGACAGGTGATTTTACCGATCCGATGTTTTGCCGATATGGTGTAATATCGGCCCGATACGATGTCCCATACGATGCATCGGTTCAACCTTATAGAGGACAAATCATTTTTTATTTTTTTAGTCCGGAATTCCATGCGTCCCTCCATAAAAAAGTATATGGAATTCCAGAGCCACCTTCAAAAAAAGTCTGGAATTCCAGGTGCTCGTTCTGGCAGTACCTATAGTGGACAACTTAATTTTAGCCAAAAAAGTCTGGAATTCCAAGCACATTTTAAAAAATTGTTTGAAAATCTGGACACTCTTGAAGCATACCTATAGAGGACAACATAATTTTGACCAAAAAAGTCTGGAATTCCAAGTGCATTTTTATAAAATTGTCTGAAAATCCGAACACTTTAGAAGCATACCTATATAGGACAAATACATTTTAGCCAAAAAAGTATGGAATTCCAAAATTGTCTGAAAATCCGAGCATTCCTGAAGCATGCCTCATAGAGGACAAAACAATTTTAGCCAAAAAAGTATGGAATTCCAAGCTCATTTTTATAAAATTGTCTGAAAATCCAAGCATTCCTGAAGCATGCCTATAGAGGACAGAATAAATTTTAGCCAAAAAAGTATGGAATTCCAAGCGCATTTTTTATTTTCTGTGTGTGTGGATGCAGGTGAAGAAACCGTAGCGCTAGAAAGCTTGTGGGTGATTTAGGACTTGGAATGATCAGATTGTGCGATCCCTCCCCCATTCAAGCCCAGAACTTCTCAGAAACTATATAGCTGATCGAAATTTAGATTTTGGTACTGCTTACCTCAGAAGTGAAATGTGTGATACAGATTTACTAGAGTTGGATAATATTATCAGATTTCTGGATTATTTTGTCACAAAGTAAGGGACCGTTCACAAACACTTGTAAGGGGGGGCCTGATGCCAAAAGGGGGACCCTTAAAATTTTTCACCCTCGTAAGGGGGGGGGGGCCCTGAAAAAAATTACCACACATTTTCTGGTAAAAATTGAGTTTACATGCTTTTCTATCGGATTGACCACTAATTTTTGTCGCAAAAAGGGGGGGCCCTTAAATTTTTTGAGGTGGAAAAGGGGGGCCCCGAAAATTTTTCGCGATAATTTTTTTTTGCATCAGGCCCCCCCCCTTACAAGTGTTTGTGAACGGTCCCTAAAGACAATCTATTTGCATTCTTACCAGACATTATCTGCAATCTTGACCAGTGCTAAAGTATCTTCTAGGTCACTCTTAGGTACTGCTATAGGGATGCCTTCTGGCTGACCCTGTTCCCACAGTAAGTTGCTGCAAATATCAAATATATATCAAAAATTAATAATATAATTCAGCAAAGCATACATCAGAATACCACTGTTACTTATACCCCCGGGGGGGGGGGTACTTAGTGGAAAGGTAGGTATACGGACACGCGGCCAAGAACGGTTGCATTTTGGACCTCCCAGGTTTACCAAAGGCCCCTCAAAAATTTGAAAAATGGTGTACATAAACGGTTGCATTTTTCAAAAATGACAAATTTTTTGTCAATTTTTCCTTTGGTTTACCTATCGGTTGCCAAATTGGGCAATTTACATTGTAAAAATGTTTCGAACGGTCAAGAAAACGGTTGTGTAAGTCACAGTGGTTTACAAATGGGTAGCATTTTTTCGCTTCCTCAGGTTTACAAAACGGGTGGTAGTCGCGAAAACTCTGGCCGCGAGTCCTTACCCAACCGAAATCTGAGTCTCCCCCCCCGGGCTTATACCAAGTAATTTTATAGTGACATTACATATCTTGTACATTTAGATAGGTAGGATTCAGTTTTTGGGGACAAGCAAGCTAACATTTTGGGTAGCTGATCACTTGGTCAAGTGTTATCATTTTCTGATCAGCAAACATAGTTTCAGTAGTCTTTCAACACTATAAGATAGTGAAATATTTACTATTAAGTGAGGATAGAGAATTCCCCCGATTGGTGCGGGAGGCCATTTATTCGAAAACTTTCACCAGAACTCAACAGTGACCAAGGTCTGGAACTACCTTACTTCACCAAGCTATTGCAGCCACTACTCATTTTCATGAAATAATGAATAGCTGCCATTTGTAAATTACTGAATTGTTTCCCAATTTAAAGTTTTTGAAAAAGATTAATTAATTAGAAAATGATAATCTTATTGATTTTGACTTTCCAGTATTGTAATTTGATAAGATAAAACGATTTTTTACAAAATATTTTTTTTGTGTAATTACTAAACAGAACAACTTATTGAAAATTACTTCAGGCAGCACATAACTTTGGCAAAGTCAACGAACTTTACCTATCCCCAAAATTGGGAAGCTTGGCGTGTAAAGTGTTAAATAATACTCTCATACGACTTAAAGGTCAACATAGGTCAACCGTGCAATGAGAGCAAATTCCGCTAGTTCATCTTAGGAGTTCTCCTGATGAGGATGTGTGTTCTTTACATCGAAATATTGAGGTAAATATTTCACTATCTCATTGTGTTGAAAGACTGTTTAAACTATATTTACAGTTTTCAACCAACATGTATGATAAAAAAACATATTTTGAATTTTTTTAAAAAGATCTAAAATTAATTTGCTAAATTGCTAACTTATATACTCACTAAACAAATGAGGCAGGTCTATCTGAAGTAGGATTTGGTAAAGGCCTTCTACTAACATCAAGTTGTTTGACAGATGTTCTATGTTGACTTCTGACCTTCCCTTCCTTCTGTGAATGCCCATGATGTCCTAAATTGACATATGTGTGCGATTGAAGTTGAGAAGGAGGCACTGGATCCGAAATATTACGTCTTCTTGGTTGATCATCGTCATCGTAGTTAAAGACGTGACCTTGAACTGTGGAAGAGTGTACGTTAGGACTGCGAGGAATATTGTATGGGGATTCAGTGGGTGCATTCACTCCCGACCTTGGAATGTCCGATGCTGGGGTAGGACTTCGAGGCCGATCATACGGCGATTCAATACAAACGTCCAAATTACTTGTTCTTGATGCTGTTGATTTAGGACTGCGAGGATGATTGTATGGGGATTCAGATGGTATACCCCAGTCATTTGTCTCTGATGACAGTCGGGTTTGCCCATCTCTACGTTGCCTTGGAGCAGGCCTAGGCTTCACATGACCAGATGTGGTCCTCACTGGAAGTGGTGGCCTATTGTCTTCATCTGAACTTTCTGGGTCTTCAAACAAGGGATGGTTTGATTGTCTCTTACTGTACTCCTGTTGGAAATCTTCCAATTCTTGGCTTATATCTGTCGTTGAACGTGATCGTCTCCTTTCAGTACTGATTCTTTGTTTAAATGCTTCTGATGATGAACTAATACATTTTTTGTGAAATTCCTCCACATTTACAAGTTTTTCTCGTCGAGTGACTTCTTTCATCCATTTCTTTTCATTTTCAATTGGATGAAGATTTATGTAGCTTGGGCTTGGTTCTGTGAGATAAAACAAAAACAATAAATTAGGCAAATCTGAAACAATTTCAAAATATGATCAAAGGGATGTTGGAATATGATTATTCATTTATTTATTTTTAAGGTGGTTCAATAGGATGTTTCTGGAAATTAAATACCAAATTCATAGTCCATAATTTTCAGAAAGATTTTTGTTGTTGAAAAGTATTCAAACAGGCTACAGAATTTAGTATCACATATCACTCTCAGGCAGCTAAAGTCGCTCTCTCGCAATAGAAATACACAAACACATTGATGCATCGTTGTTGATTTGTGGTGAACAGCTCTGTAGTATGTTTGAATACCTACATGTTCATACTACCAATAATAATAATAACTGGTTTTTTGTATAGCAATTTTCCATTTAGATTAAGCCGCTCGTCACAATCCTTTCACTTTATTTAGGCATTTTTCTGCCTTTTCAATCGCACATTCTATCGATAGTTAGATTGTAATATTTACCCTTTATATATTGGGACAGACTATGATGGAAAAGTCTGGTGACAGTTTAAAGTACAGGAGGAAAACTGGAGTACCCGGAGAAAAACCTGCGGAATCCAGTATGGACTGAAAACCAACTGCACATACAGTGCGGGGACCAGGAATCGAACCCAGGACGGATGGAACTCATTGGTGCAAACCGAGGGAAGTAGGCCTACCGCTGCGTTAACTCGTTTCATACTAACCTGAAGCTATAACATGATGTCTAGGACAACATACTGAACATGCTGAAGTAAATGGTTCATTTGATGCATCATGCTCTTCATGATCTGTTGGCACAGAATGAATACCTTCAACGGTTCTGCTTCTAGTCCTGGGTGATCTAGGTGGCGGTGTACTTGGTGGCCTCACAAATCTGTCTAGCATATTAGGTCTTTTCATAGACGAACGCTCCGTATCTATATCACCCTCATCTGAGTCCTGCTTAGGTGCCGTTGAAGGAGTCTGTGAGACAAAGCAGATCATTATATTTGATATCATCATGTGAGTGCAAGAAAGTCGTATCTGCAATGGCTGCCCTAAGTTATATTTATTTTATTCGTTGTCTCAACAATGCAAAATCCCTCAAAATGTTCCTGTGTTATGTCAGTGATTCTTGAAATGGTTCTCACCATCACCTGAAGAACCATTTCAAGAACCACTGACCCAAGACTTGAGGTCATGCAGTGTCCAATCCAAATTTATGACATAAGGCAGCTATTGCAGATATGACTTTCTTGCACTTATATGACGATATATTCTGTAGAAATATATGGAAAGTGACAAATGAAGATTCAGTTGTCTGCTTAAAGCAATATGTGACCCGCCATATCGAAAGGTACCTTAAGGTAGGCATAGTATATTACAAGATATGGGCCACTGATTTCAACAGAAACATTACCTTTGAAGTGTATTTTATCATATTAATCAGGTTCCAACATCCAAAACATAAGAAAAATGTGTTATAAACCAAGGTAAAAATCCTCTGTCCATTCAAGTTTTACTCAGTACAAAATCTTTAAACTTGATTTTCTCAGAACTGTAGTTTTTCAAATCAGCCGACTGCCTTTTACCAATTTAGATGTAACTTTGCAACAGAATATCCAATAACTAAAAACAAGGTGTCATTTTAAAGCTTAACATTTCCGCTTTCAGATGAGACCCAAAAGTCAAATTTGATTTTGGGCCCCTTAAGGTACCTTTCGATATGGCGGGTCATGTACTTTTGTTTTAAATAAAAGTTGTGCCACGATAAACCCTACAATGTGCCGAGGTCACATGGACCACAACCAGGGAGGAAAAGAGCACTATAAACTCCATGTATTAGTTAATCAATTTTTGGACACCTCTTTCTACAATCTTTATTGTTCAGCTGAAAAAAATCACTCTCTTGGTTTCTTTGACTTTCTTGATTTTTCTGTTGACTTAACTTCCCCGTTTTTCCCTGTCAATCTTTTGCCAGGGCACTTTGCCGCCCCCCCCCCCCCCACCGCTAGCTACACTCATGATTTTGTCACTTCAGCCTGTGTATAAACATGTATAAGTGCTGTCTTAAATCATGTAAAGCGTTTTGGAACTTTGAAGGTTTTATCAAATATGTCACAGAAAGTGGACCAAAATGACATTATTCCAGATTATTTGGCCAATTTTGCAGAAGCAAAAAAACTGGGCACCAAGATGTTTTTAAATTTAGTTTTTGAATGCAGGAGGTAGACCGGAGTACCTGGAGAAAACCTGCAGAAGTGAGCATGGACTGAAAACCATACACATAAAGCACCGGGTGCGGGAATCGAACCCGGTACCTCATTGATGCAAAGTGAGGGAACTATCGCTGCACTGTTGTACTTGGATTATAACTTTTCTCAGGGTTTTTTTAAACTCATTTGCAGGGTTTTTCTTGCCGACGATTGCTGTTAAGCCCTTCTGCATACTGGTACACTTTTTTGAAAGTGTGTGATTTTTTTATTTTGGTTGTTTTTGCGCTCATGCTGTTGGTGCACGCATTCAGAGTGGTGTACACAGCCCAATTTGAAATGAAAATAATAGTCATTTTGCGTTGAATTAACATTGATTCAATATTTACCCTAAACTATCTAAATCATTTCTTTATGCTGGTCTCTAATTCTGGTTGATTTTATAAATTCCCATACAGTACAAAAATGGTTTTGAATTAATGTTGATTGGTCCCAGATTCAATGTTGAATCAAGTTTTAATATAAACATTGATCTCTGCAAGTAGAAAATGGTTGAATTCTGGTTGAAATAAAGCAAATTTTAATTTATGATTTCTATACCAGAAACGTTGGTTCAATGCTGATAAACTGGGGACAGCTCGCTAGTCCGACAACTCGCTAGTCCGAAAGCTCGCTAGTCCGACGGCTTGCTAGTCCGACAGCTCGCTAGTCCGAATTTTAATTTAGGCTCGCCAGTCTGAAAAATGAAAAAGGCTCGCTAGTCCGAATGTTAAAAACGGCTCGCCTGTCCGAATTTAAATAACAGCTCGCTAGTCCGAATTTTAAAATAGGCTCGCTAGTCCAAAATTTCAAAATAGACTCGCTAGTCCAAATTCTGAAAAAGGCTCGCTAGTCCGAATTTAAAAAACAGCTCGCTAGTCCGAATATGACAAAATGTGTGCATATTTCTATTACAGTTTTTCAAAATTTGGACTAGCGAGCTGTTTTCAAAATTCGGACTAGCGAGCTCATTTCAAAATTCGGACTAGCGAGCCTATTTTGAAATTCGCACTAGCGAGCTGTTATTTGAATTCGGACTGGCGAGCCGTTTTTAACATTCGAACTAGCGAGTTGCTTTTAAAATTCGGACTGACGAGCCTATTTTCTATAATTTTCATATTCGGACTAGCGAACCTTCGAGTCGGACTAGCGAGCTGTTTTTTTGGACTAGCGAGCCTTTTTCAAGGTTATATTTTCCCTATTGAATAACGTTTCAGACTAGCGAGCCTTTGGACTAGCGAGCTTTCGGACAAGCGAGTCGTCGGACTGGTGAGCGGACCCTGATAAATTATATACATCATGAGGACATACATAATTAACACATAGTGTGCAGAAAATTTACCTCCTCCTGAAAAGCGCCCTCTACTTGTGCTGGGGTTGACTTCCTATCTCCATTCACCTGGTCAGTTGAAGATTTCTCAGATTTCTGTGGATAACTCGCTGGTCTGGTGTCTTCTGGTGTGGGTTCTTTCCATCCAAGCTCAACAAGTATTGAGTTGAATGCATTATACCATGCATCTAATTCACTCCTGTAGGAATTCAAGAATATAAATATAGTCAAGAAGAGACACCATTTTTGAAAATATTACGGATCTCCTTCAGCTATAAAGAAAACATGGCATTTTGCTGAAAAGAAATCAAAGATCTAGCTTGGGCGATTGCATATTCCTACCATTCATGCTATGAGGGGAGTGTGGCCGAGCGGTTTGTCAGCATTGCCAACTCGGTGTTGAAGTTATTTTGTTTGGAATTACTCGTCATTTTGACGTCACGACCAAATGTTTGGTAGCAAAAATTTTGTTTGGAGGCCGACTATGGTTTGACCCTTAGAGTATATCCTCATGCTATGAAGAGACTATCCCAATGCTGTAAAAACCAGCATGACTGTATACTCTTAAACACAGAACATCCTAACAATACTTTTTTCTGGTATTTTTTTGGAACCACTGAAATGGAAAGAGTTATATATGTGACCGTCCACCCCAAAACAGAAGTAAATGCCAGCTCTTGTCATTTTTACTTTTTTAATTATTTGCAAAGACCATGCTTTAAGGATTAAAATGACACCTTAATGAACTTCACACGATTTCCAGAAGTCATGTTATGGTCCGCCAAAGGTTGTCAGGGAGTAAAACGTATAACTGAGATAAACGCGTTCAAAGATTAGTAAACCCTATATTTTCTGTTGTTCGTCTTAAGAATATGCCAATTTATTTCACATGTCCTATCATTTTCTAGAAATGAAACTTTGCTGGTATTTTGTAGTAAGCACTAGGATTGTGAATCTGTCAAAAAATCAATTTCGGCAAATTATGACCATGACATGTATTTTCACCTGTAGCGCAAAATGAAGTTTCTGGCATTTACTGCTCATACGGGCTGGACGGTCACATATAAACTTACCGATTTGATGTTGCTAAGTATAGAGGACACTTATTCTGCACAATACACAATATATCCGCAGTTTCATGTTTCATAATTTCCATCTGTAATTTGTGTACTTTGACCGTGGCATTGTATGAGTCTATGTTGGTGTGATTTTTCTTTTTGCGAAAGTCTAGTTCAAAAGAACTATAATTTGGCCCATACTTTTAATTCGATGGCAAATATTTGTGAGTCACAACCAAATGTTTGATAGGGAAAATTTTGTTTGGAGGCCGACTATGGTTTTGGCCTTAGAGTATATCCTGATGCCATGAAGGGAATATCCCAATGCTGTAAAAAACAGCATGACTGTATGCTCTTAAACACAAATCATCCTAACAATACTTTTTTCCAGTATTTTTTTGGAATGGAAACCACTGAAATGGAAAGAGTTATATACACGGTTATTTTCAAACTTACCGATTTGATGTTGCTAAATATAGCGGGCACTTATTCTGTACAATACACAATATGTCCGCAGTTTTATGTTTCATAATTTCCATCTGTAACTTGTGTACTTTGACTGTGGCGTTGTATGAGTCTATGTTGGTGTGGTTTTTCTTTTTGCGAAAGTCTTTTTCATCTTTATATTCCGTCAGGGTGAGAAGTCGGCTTCCGACGCAGCGCAATACAAAAAACTTTTTCCTGTTCTGTGAACAAAATATTACAATATGATAGAGAAATATTATTCTATTCAAGATTTTGGTACCAACAAGTTGCACCTGGAACCATAAGACCTATGTTTTATGATCCGACTATAAAACCTATGTTTAATGGTCTCAGGATGAACTGCCAGGCTCTGCTTCATTTGATATCATTAAGTTGAAATTAAAGTCCAGTAGTGTAACCAGAAATTTCTGTTTGAGGGGGCAAATTGGGGCAAGACAATTTTGCAGTGGGGGGGGGGCAAAAGAGTTGTTTTGGAAGACACAAAAAGGAACACCCAAAATTTATCCATGAAGTAAATCACCAATATTTTGCTTAAATTCGTAAAAATTAATATTTTCCCTGAAAATTTGTGCTATTTGGGACAAATTTTTGATTCTTTTAAAATTAACCTATAAAAGGGCTAAATTTTGAACACTAACATCAATATTTTACTACATACGAGGGGATATCATAAAGTTTTAAAGATTACCAAGAAGAAATAAAGCACGGAACATGATTCAATTATGTGACCTTTTGTCATCTTTACATAGCCACTGTGCAAAGCAATACATTTCTCCCACTTGCTTAAAACCTACTGTCCACACAACAACTTTGTAGAGGTCCTCTTTTAGCCAAAAAATCCATATTGTATTTTTGCTAAAATTAACATTTTCAGGTCAACCATGCTTTATTATGTCAATATGACGCCATTTTTTGACCGATTTCCATAATTTTGGAATCAATAGAAAGAGGAGATTCTACCATATACTATGGTATCAAACATCTAAACTTTAAACTGTCATCATCGAATCGACTGGGCTGGGCTGTTAACCTTCTAATGCATGGATTTAATTACGCAACATATCTATGATTTCTCCGTGAAGTTTATCTGGTTAGCTGAGGCAGGTTGTTGACATCTATCTACACCTGTATATAAAGTTTAAATGCCAATGATTTTATTTTTGCACCGTAATGTACACAAAGACTAGTGACCATCCTGACAAAAGTTCATCGATATAGGTCTTTTCCTTTTTGGTGATCTTTAAAACTTTTTGATACCCCCTCGTTTTGATATTGAAACTCTATACTTTTTTTTATTTCATTTACTGGTTACGCCACTGGCCAAGTCAAATACATTGCAGAGGGTACACAAGTCCCTGCAGCAATTAAGTGAGATTCCTTTTATCCGTTTGCGGTGTGGTTGCGGTGCATTTTGTACTATAAGGGTTTAGTAAATACTAAGCAGCAGTAAGTACATGGTTTGTGGGTCGAGGGGTATCTGGTCCTATATCCATGTGTTGGAAGTTAAATTTCCCTTTTGTGGTCAGTTGACAGCAATAAGGTGAAAACATACTATTTTGAGCTATCAAACATTTGGTGCAACAAGTCTTTGTCATTACATCAATTCCAATGCATCTTCTAATCAATAACGGATGATTGGTGTTGAAATTCACCAAGCAAAGAAAATTTGGTGGAGTGTTGATTTTTCATCACCAAGCCTCCGTTACTAATAGAAAATACATTGTAACTATATCAGATTATAAGATGACAAAGACTTGATGCACCAAATGTTTGGTAGCCCATAAGAAGTATGTTTTCACCTTATACTGTTAAATTGTTTTTACTACTCTGCAGCCGTTATAGCAATTTTTAATCATTTTGTACGAACTTCTAATGGTCTACAAAACAACCACCATTGTGTTTGTACAAAAGCCTCAAATAATTGTCACTATAAGCTGTTCTAAGCTGGTCATTTGAAGTATAAGGCCCGGTGCAGACTCCTCTATCGTATAGAATATTTTGCTTAGAATATTCTATGCTGACGACAAAATGACGCAGGTCATCGAATAAAACCATGTGTTTTATACGGTCACTACGTCATTTTGTCGTCAGCATAGAATATTCTAAACAAAATATTCTATACGAAAGAGGAGTCTGCACCGGGCCTTATGACCAAACTAGCTAATTGGATCCCTTGTCCATTACCTTGAATGCCACTTGTGTTCCCCCTTTCCTGGTCTCTCCTTTGATGAGATGCCCACTGTACACCATCTCCTCTCTATTCTTCCGAACCACATTCTCACCCATCTTGATGGCTGAAAAGTTGAAGGGAAAAAAATTGTTGAATGGCAAGTTACGTTATTTTATAATACTTCATAAATATTCTTAAACTAATGATGCCCAATGCCTAATGATTATTGGCTGATCATAGACAACTTACCATGTGGTAGTTTTTATCACTTCCCTGTAACATCACCCCCAGAGTCGCAGCGAGGTGTTATAGAACAAATACTACATAGTTGTAAAGACTGGGGATTTATAGTGCGCCATGCCTCCCAGATTTGTAATTCCACTCGGCCTCTGCACACTTTACAGGTGTTCGCTGACCACTGTGGCCCAAGTAAGCTCCATTCCACACCAAGCATCATTTCAGGTTCTGCGACAACCTCAAGGGGCGCTGAACCTTGATCAGCCCACATATGCACCATCGCTGCCCGGATCAGCTCCCCGAATTTCATACGGGTTTCCACGAGACAATTAGCAGTTAGTTCCTTGTCCAAGGGAATTTCAAGCACACTCAACTTTTGGCACCGGCGGGATTCGAACTCGGGACCTTCTGCATCGCAAGCGAGCGCCATACCGATTGTATTGGTGAAGTAGCAGAGGGTACCTGTTTGTTCCCTTGCTATGTACTGGCTTTGAGAATCCTATTTCTCAGTCTGTGTTCTAGCTCAGGATAATAGTCACTTAACCAGTACCTCGGGAAAGATATAGATTGCACTACTTCACTTTGGCAAGCCGCTCACAGCGGCTTTAGAAGGTATGCATGATTGGATAGCGTAGGTATAAAAATATCTGTAAAAAAGCTAAGAAAATCTGGACTCGGCCTGTATCTGCCTGATACAAAGACTAGCGCCATCATCAATTTTGGCAAGTGTATAATCTGCGATGCTCTGAGCAGCTTCCCATCCAGATAGAGCATTTTGTTTTAAAAAATCTGGAGGAAAGAGTTTAAAAATGAATTCACAACCCCTTTCTGTACCACAACATTTACATGGTTCTCGACAGTGAGAACATTTGAAGCTGAATTCATTCTCAAACACAAACATAATTCTGATAATATTCACTGCAAACTCACACCACTTGAATTCACACTCAAATGCAAATGGACGGCTGCAGCTGACAACCTGGAAACGCAATGGCCAAGTTCAACTTTTTTCAACTTGATTTGGGTTGTGTATTGTTTTGATATAAATCTATCTGAACTTCTGAAAACTCCTATCTACACATGCTCTGTGGGTTTGCGTTTCGCGAGTGTGAATTCATCTTGAGGCCTAATTTTTATCCCTGATTCACATGTTGCGATTTAAGCTCCGATTTATTCCATTCATAATCCATAGTATCGGCAGTTTTATTTCCATTTCAGGTGTCTGTCCCGCTTTAAGGTTTCTTGTCCACGCGTATTTCCGCCATCCAAGCGTACCAGTACACGCTAGTTTCTGAGTTGGTAAGTGCTGCAATACGCATGCACATATACTCTGAGTAGTGTTTTGAATCTAAAAATTGCCATATTTTAATATTTTTCTGGAAAATTTAGTTTGGTGACCCCCAATTTTTATTGTTTTATTTGAAAGAGCATACTTTATAAAAAAATTGACAAAAATGTTTGGGCAAAATTTTTGAATCAATTACACCGTGACTAAATAACTTCACTTTTTCCACATTTACCATAGACTCCTGTACTAATTTTTCCCAAAAAACTCCAAAAATGCTGTTTTTAAACCGACTCGCATGCAAAAACGAGTCTGTTGACACCCTATTTTTATTTTAAAATTTGGTTCTACATCGATCAAATATCATTCATGCCAATTTTTACTAGAAATTTTCGGGCAGATCTATCATGGACCAGACACCTTAAGCTCCAGAAGGAAATCGTAAAAAACTTACCTTATAAATGATGCGCTGCCTATAGCTTTGTACTTACAAGCTCACACAGGTATAATGGTCTACCACAACACATGAAATGACAGCAATTGGCAACGTTTATCAGTTGGTCAACAAATGCCAAACTTTGTCCTAACTTTCCGGGATCAATGTCTGTGAAGCCTATAATAGGAAGTAACACTAACAACTTCCCTTTGCAATTCTCACTATATATAGTTTCTGGGTAGGCCTTGCATGACACCCACTATTTTGAACCAATATAAATAAAACCTATGTACGAGATGACCGTCAAATTTGGAATTCTCTCATTTTTATTGGGTGCAACTATATTATCAACAAGTTGATTTATAATGATGATATATTTATAATTATTAAGTAATACCATATGGGGAATCTCCTTTGTGTCTAACGATAAATGACCTCATCCTATTATACATGGACCTTCAAATTTGGAATTCTCTCTCTTTTTTATTAGTCATATTTTTCCCACAATGAATGGACTTACAAAATGATTGAGTAAAAACTATGATGGGAAATTCCCTTATAATCTATGCAAATAATAAACATGTTTGTTTGGATCAACAAACCATCACCACATAGGATCAAAGTATGCTGCAGATTTAAAGCAATACTGTAAGCCGAGACTATAAGATTTGAGCAAAAATTGTTTTAAGTAAAAAAGAGCCTAAAATGAAGGAATGTGACTATTTAAAAGCATTTCAAGTGTATTTTGTCAAAAACTTGTTTTGCCACCGGAAAATGGATAAAGAGCACATATATGCTTTCCTATATATACTACACGTAGACGTATTTTCAGGATACCAAAATTGATTTCATAAAAAGCTACAAATGGCCGTAACAGAAAAAGTAAGCATATTTTTAAGTCAAATTGTTTAGAGGGTATTAATATCTACCAAAAACAAACCCAATAAGCTAAAAGATATGGGTGACAGGGGATGCTTCATTTTAACAATTTATAGTATTGCTTTAGACACCTAAAAGGTTGTTCAATAAGTTTGGGGCCTGAGGTAGGAGATGCACTGTGCAGTTTTTATTGTTATATTGTGTAGATCAACTTAATTGGTGAATAGGTTGAAAGTTTCAAGTAAATATCTGCTTCAATTTCCATTTTACAGAAACTTAAAACTTAATTGTCAGTTAAGAGGTTTCTTAGAGTTGATTTTTGCCTAAAAACTAAAGAAACAACATAGCTTAACTGACAAGCATTGAGCAATTTTTCCCATGCGCTACACCCAACAAATTTAACAAAGAAAGGGTGTCAATAAAAGATTACTCACATTTTCAAGTAGTATGAAAAGCTTGGGCTGCAAATTTCAACAATTGCCTGAGAAAAGATGAATACAAGAATTCTTGGTATCACAATATTTAGTTTTTATCAATTTTAATGCTGAACTGTAAACTTTAGAAACCTCTTACAGACAAGTTTTAAAATTCTGTAAAATAAAGACAAAAGCAGATATTTACTTGAAACATTCCAAATATTCATCCACATAACATATTAATAACAACTGTATCGCTTATCTCATCCTACCTCAGGCCGTGAACTTAATGAACATCCTTCATAAAAAATTTTTTTGCCAGATTGGAGTAAACACTGGGCATAAAAATGTGTTGGTTGGCTTATAGCATACAACTCCCGGGGGGCATTCAACTTTGAAAGTGGTATGTCAGACGTGAAGCGCCGAAATTGGGGTCCGGTGAACTGATTTTCTGTAAAAAATTGACCTTTGAAACCGATTTTTGGGGGTCTAGTGAACTGAAATTTTGGCCAAAAATAGCCTCTTGAGCAGAAAATTTTCGCAATTTTTGCATTTAGAGTTTTGTAATTTTTCTCAAAAACAGGGTCAAAAGAACTGAATCATGCTGAAAATGGGGATCTAGCGGCCTGAAAAAGGGGGTCTTGACCGCCGGACATATATACCCTGCCCACATATATGTGCGTGTCCCCCGGGATACAACTTGCATAGAACAGATGATCTTGTGACAATCATTTTTATTTATAAAACATCAAGAGTTGTGTTTTGTCATTCAACTTTGGCAAAAAGGTTCGAAGATTTTTAACCTATTAAAACAATGCACTACAAAAGCCTACATATGGGTCTACACTAACTCTAATTTCTTCTAAATCTACCAAACATCAACAAATCACAATCCACAAAGTTGGGAAAAATGCCTAAGTCTAAGTACATCTTAGAACGGAGTAATAATCACAAAATGGTTGCCATGGCAGTGCATGCTCAGTGGCTTGACATTGTGATAATTGGGTTGGAGTGCGAAAGGTACCGGGTTCGAACTTAGGTGGAAACTCCACCATTTTTAACTTGCCTATTTTTGAGGAGATCACTGAAGTTACGAGGGTCATTCTAAAAGTTCTACCTGTTGTATCATAACTTTTGTTTTATTAAAGGTAGCTATTTAAAAATTGGCATATATATATCTAAGAATGTCATCTACATAATGGTGAAACACTCCTATCAATATCTTTTCTAGATTTCTGTAAGTTACCTAAAAACCACAGTAAGGTCCGGGTATACCGGAAACGGTGAAATATCTAATGGCATTGCACCTGAAATTATATGTGCAGCTAAGGGATAAACAACCATCTTTATTCCAAAAATTATGAAAGTTACAGAACAAATTTCAAATGAAAATGTACCTAACAGTCCAACAGATCATTTGTCACTGATAAAGTAAACTTTGTACTGATAGAAATTACCCAGAATCCCAATATTTGAAAGAATGTCTTGTACCCTTTCAGGTTATGATTATCAGCATTGTGTGTTTCTCTATAGCCTGACTTTTCCATGTGCGTTTTTATGTGAAAAAAATAATAAAAGGTACTACTCCACATTTTCTGTCAACAAATTGAATTTAGTTCCCTTTTGATCAACTATGAAAATGTAATACAAAATAATGCTTCATAATGCCACCATTTCACATCTTGTTTTATTAAGGTCAATTTCTTCGTAAACTTTGTCCTTGGTGATTTCCATAATATTGCTGCAGTGGCGATTTGTTCCTATTATTGTTGTGATTGTGACTGACCATTATTTTCAGTTTTGGTCAGCTTTTTTAATCATCCCATATAATTTGCATGTTCATTCTTATGATTCATAAAATTGTCACTGTATAGCAATACTATATTGCTATATTATAGCTTTTTCAATTCACTGTACTTTTAAAAATGTTGCACATATTTTGACCGTTTCCGGTGTACAAAACTTTACTGTGGTTCTTAGTTCACCTGCTAAACTCTAGAAAAGGTATTATTACGATTTTTGCACTATGTGTAGATGACATATGCAGTTATATTTTTGCCAATTTTCAATTTGCTACCTTTAATAGAACAGAAGTTATGATACAACAGGTAGAACTTTTTGAATGACCCTCGTAGTTTAGGATTGACCAAAACATGCAAAAGGTACACTTTATAAAAAATTGGCCCAAACTCCCCTTGAAAAAATCATGACTCCAGGCTTGCTGACACATAAAATATATGAATGTTTATTCAAACCATTAAAGTAAAATGAACATTTCAAATCATTACAATCATGTAGGAGTAAAGATATCTGAATCTGGGTCACTGTTCACCATTCATGTGACTCACCTATTGTTCTCAAATTAAAATCCATGATTTTTTTGAATTGTATGAACTTTACATTACTAGTACTAATAATAATATATGGAATTACACAAATAAAATGGTTACCATGACACACAAGAGTCACATTCCACCGTTTGTAATGAATAAGCCGCCTTCATAAAAATAAATTTTAGCTTGAATTTATTGACAAATTTGCTAGATATTTCACAATTGTTACAAGCCCGTTTCTAATTATTTACAACGGTAATACACAAAAGACGCATTTCAACATTTTAATGACTGAGCCACTTTCTAGGAAGTAATTGTGACCCGCTATATCCACTGGCTATATCAATTAAGGTTGGGAGAGTAAATGACATGATATTGATAAGCTGAGCATAGAAAAAAATCACGTCCATGGTCGAATTTCTATTTTCATCCGAAACGTTACCTTTGAAGTGTATTCAATCATACTGATCAGGTTCAAAAATCCCAAACAAAAAGAAAAATGTGATAAAAACCAAGATAAAAATCCTCTCTCCATTCAAGTTTTACTTAGTAAAAAAAATTGGTTTTCTCAGAACCATAGTTTTCCAAATCAGCCTAATGCCTTTTATCAATTTGAATGTAACTTTGCAATCAAATAACCAAAAGCAAGGTACAATTTTAAAGCTTAAAATCTCAGTTTTCAGATGAGACCAAAATATCAATTTTGAATTTGGGACCCTTATGGTACCTTTTGATATGGCAGGTCACGATTTCTAAAATGACACATCTTGGATATATTTCATAATATTGAAACTCATTTTTAAACTTTCTTTCTTGTATGCTTTTTATTTTTTCAAAAAAAAATGAGCCATTATATTAATTCAGACCAGCAAGCCAGCAACTAGCAAGCTATTTTATAAATGTGGAGTAGCGAGATGTTTCTAAAGTTTGAACTAGTGAGCATTTTTATAATTTTGACGGATACCCTGGTCACATAACCTTGTGGCGAGGTTACGATGTTTTACGCCGTCATACCAACAGACACCGATCGACCGGACACCGACTGGAGTCCGTGAACTGTAGGAGACGCCGGAAGCATGCCACAAAAATTTAATTCCGAGTTAAAACCTTGCGGCTTGTATACGATGTCTTCAGTTATGGTCACATAACCACCGGCGTCCGACCAAGCATTTACCGGTGTCTTACCGATTTCATACCAGCGTTGCCGGGTTGCGGCATTGCGGCTTCTTTGACCAGGGTGTGATGAGTCTGTTTTAAAGTTGGACTAAAGGCCTTTGGACTAGAGAGCTATTTTTCCAGACTAGTAAGTCATTTTCAAAGGCAATATTTTTACCTACTGAAAAACATGGTCGGACTACCGGGCCAGGGCAACGTACCACGTACCGTCACTCCTCCCTCTCATTGCTGAGAGTTTAACTCACCAACAAGCATGATTGGTGAGCACACATGCAATAAACATTTGTTACAAAGGTTTAGGGAGCAGGGGACAAGGGCCCCAGCAAATATTTTGAGTGAGGGGGCAAATGTGTATTTTGCCTCCCCCCCCCCCCCCCCCCAAAAAAAATCATACTCTTTTAAGAGGTGATGAACATGACACATTGTAAATTTCAGAGCAAAATGGATGCAAGTTACCCCTCTTCAAGCATGAAAATTAATAAAAAACCTTTTTTGGGTGACTTTGCCCCTTCAACCCCATAAGAGCGAATACGTATTCTTAAATGCCTTCAAAAATCATCATTATATTCATATTTTTGATAGATAATACATAGCAACGTGGATTCAAATAACCCTCCAAAAGGATTACGCCAACAAATAAATGAAATGAAATGAATTACAGTACACAAAACCCCTCATAACTTCAGGGTGGTTTAGTCCTTAAACCTGCAAAAAAGGACCAAAAAGCATATTTATGCCCCTAAAATATAAGTTTTTTAGAGACAATCAGAATTTCCAAACAAAACAGACACAATTATTTAACCCCTCAAAAGACACAAAAATATAGGTAAACCCGTCCCCTGGATCCCCACCGGGGCTTTACCCCTGGATCCCAACAGGGGCCCATAAGTGATGAGTTGTCCCCTGGACCCCCACCTGTAGGAACAAGTGGTCAGTTTTTGCTTTGCAAATTATTGCGCACCCCATGTGGTTGAGTGACATTGCAGTATATGCATTAAAAAAATTAGATACCGTAATCTATCTCTATCACAGTAACAGTCAGTGGGTAGGCCTATGCATCATATCCTACTAAAAGGATAAATGTCTTAAATGTCTGTCTCTTCTTACCACGCATGTAAACCACATCTGCCCATGTTTCAATGTTTGTCCAATTTCAACCAAAATTTAAGAATAAGAATAATAATGACATAGCACATGACATTTTTGCTCAGTAATTCTGGTATTACTATATTGTTTCAATTCAGAATGAAAATATGCATGTCGGCCTACATTTCACAATCAGCACTAAGGGTGTCCAAAATAAACAATAATGTCAAAAAAACACTATCAATTTAGCATTTCATAGCAGGGTTCGACTTTACCGTCGGACCGTCGGTCCCGACCGACAGAATTTTGGAAGGACCGACCAGTTTAGCAATGAGATGGTCCTTTGGTCCGATCATTTTTTAGGCTGTCACTGATTTTGGAATTATAAGTCCTTCTGAAGGACCTGTAAATTTATTGAAAGACCCCGTGGAATTTAAGACTTATTGGTCCTTCTGTCCAGTGGATTTAAAAGTGTAAAGGCAACCCCTGCATAGTTTTATCAGATTTTTCAGAAATGCAATACAATATTGTTCTAATCTGTATCTTGTATAACCCTAACAGTACCCACCGTTTTTAGCATTTTCACGGGGAAAGGGTAAAATAAAATAAACACGTCATAGAGTGGGGGAGGAAGAAAAAAATCACGCGTGCGCCGGGCCCAGCGCACAAACCCGCAACCTCTGGTTTCAGAAGCAAGAGTGTGGGCTTCGTGCTATGGTTTTGTATGATTTTTGCCTGTTAGGGTTAATGAGGATGTGTTTCTATAACCCTAACAGTACCCACCGTTTTTAGCATTTTCACAGGGAAGGGGTAAAATAAACTAAGTACAAACACGTCATAGAGTGGGGGAGGAAGAAAAAAATCGCGCACAGCATGAACCCGCAACCTCTGCTTTCAGAAGCGAGAGTGTGGGCTTCGTGCTACGAGGGGAACTCAGACAGGCTAGGCATTCCGTGTTTAGATATAGGCTGGGGTGATTGCGTCATGTTTGATCGTGACGTATTTGGACTTAGGCTGTGTATGGTTTTGTAGATTTTTGCCTGTTAGGGTTAAGGCTTGTTTAAAACCTCATGTGTGTTCATATTCATTGGCAACAAAAAATCTATTTGTTCTACAGTGTGTCCCGGTAAAAATTGTGTTAGTTGAAAGCGCTCTCTTTGGCAAAAGAAAAATACTAGTTTGACATACCAGTACATCATTGTAAAGGAAAAACTCGAAGCTTTCAAATACTGTTCATTCAATGTCAAGATATATTTAATTAAATGAAGAAATAGAGAGTCACAATTGTGCCCGCACTTTATCTGGAAGAGGACTTAACATGTTAAAGCAATACTATAAGGTGTTGAAAATGAAGCGCCCCCTATCACGTACCATGACTTTTGATTTGTTGGGCTTATTTGGTTTGTTTTTGGTAGATATGAATACCCTCCAAACGATTTGGCTCAAAGATGCTTGTTTTTTCTGTTATGGTGATTTGTTGAATTAAATTTGGGATCCCAAATTTAATTCAACATGTATTAGTATAGGAAAGCATGCCTGTGCTTTTATCCATTTTTTGATGTCAAAACATTTTTTTTCACAAAATACACTTGAAAACGCTTTTAGATACTCACATTCCTCCATTTTATGCTGTTTTTACTATGAACCATTTTTGATCAAAATCTTATAGTATTGCTTTAATCAAGAAATTATGAAGTGTATTCATATTAATGGGTTTATTTAGTACCACAGAGTAGTAGGCTCTGGTTTCCTCCAGACATTAAAATGAGTAAAATCAGCTGAAGGGTTACGTAGTTATGACGACATCAATCATGATCATCAAAAATTCAGAAAAACTTTAGAATAGACCTCGCACCTTTATCTTACAACCCAAACCCTAACCCTTATCCTAATTCTAATCCGTAGTAACTTTAAAATAGACCTCGCACCATTACAACCCTAATCCTAACCCTAATCCTAACCCCAAACCCTAACCCCAAACCCTAACCCTAACCTCCTAACCCTAATCCTAACCCCTCATCATAAC
The DNA here is from genome assembly GCA_000969725.1 of Ophiothrix spiculata. NCBI lineage: Eukaryota > Metazoa > Echinodermata > Ophiuroidea > Amphilepidida > Ophiotrichidae > Ophiothrix > Ophiothrix spiculata. The sequence goes on along the minus strand of JXSR01S075016.1, from coordinate 55,657 downwards.
CCTAAAAACATATGGTGTGTAATCTATTCTAAACTAATATGCCGAATCATCAAATTTGAGTATTTTCAAAAATTAACATACATGGTAGCTTTGAGAATACAAATTAATTTAATTTAGCCTAAACAAGTATAGATTACAAGATCCACAAATATAGGCCTATTTATAGAAAATAAAAGCATCCTTGTATTTTTGACACCCTAAACCCGGGCCAAAAACTATGCCTTGATGCGTTACTATCCTCTCTGTGTTTTTATCTACGAGAATAATATTATGATGACCTTAATCACAAATGTCCAAAAGCTCTGCTTGAGAACTTTGAGTAAATTCACATCCTGGAACTATAGTTTAGATACCAGGATGTTGTTGGGGCCTATCACCTCATTAAGGTCCAGGTTTTTCACCTTCTCAGGCTATTTAGACCTTTTATTTCCTATTAGATATTTGATCCAGCATTTGTCTGTGTTAAAGTATATAAGACAATATGTTTATGAAGGTTTCATTCACCCAGGTAGCAAACTGAATTGAAAGTGTATGTAAAACTTTTAATGCTGTTTTCGATTGTCAAAAGTATTCCTCTCCCACCATGACTTACAAGCTCTTGTTCAAACCTTCAACACTCAGCGTTTTTCTATTGAACTTACGGTATCATTCCGGTTAAAGGGGCTTCCGGATAATAGCGGTGAAAGACGTTTTTCTATTGCAATGCAATACCGGAGAAATACCCGACACTAAATGGCATGAGAGTAATATATAATTTTAAATAACGAGAAATGAATGTAAATGGTATCTAATGAAATATTCTATTCAATAGACAAAAAAGAAACAATTTTATTGGATAATATAACTAATCAATTTCTTCATATTTTGGTAGGTAGGCCTATATAAAAAGGTGTATGATTCTATTATAAATTCTGTAGGCCTACATCATTTCTATTATATTGACGCAACATTTCATATCCTCTAAATTATTGCATGACATAATTAATAATATTAATTAGTTAAAGTAAAAATAAACATGCCAGTGGACAGAAGGCGTATTACGTTGCTAGTGACTTGCAATAGCATTTCACTAAATACAACTGCTGGTCATCCCCTATTTTAACTGGCTTGCGCACTGAGGCGAAACGATGCAGTTTTCTATTGCAGGCTAACAGGTATTTCACCGCTAAAAATCCTACTTTTTGAAGGATAAATGCCGGGGAAATCTTCACCGCCATTCTCGAGCAAATGCCAGAGAAGGTGATTTTCTATTGGGCCTTTTTAATCCCTTTCCCGGTATTTAACCGGTTAATGGCTTCAAAAGAAAAACGCTGATAGAAATCACACACGTCATAGACTGGTTTAAAGCTAATAAACTATCCTTAAATGTTAGCAAAACAAACTTCATTCACTTTAAAACTGTAACAAATCTAAAAAAATCATGATTACAATATTGACAACACTGACATTACGCCAGTTGATAGCTCAAAATTCATTGGTGTTACTATTGATCAGAATTGGCACAAGCACATTACCAAAATAATCAATCAAATTTCCAGAAGTCTTAGTATTATAAAAAATTCGTACCATTTTGCCCTCGAACATTCTTTTTTCACTTTATAATACTTTAAATTTACCATATATTTCCTATTGCAATGTAGCATGGGCTAACACAAATCATACTCTGGAGGAAAAACAGTGCTCGTGGTCTCCCACAAAGACAACGAAAATTGATAATTTGTTCATTATCCAGAAAAAACCATTGCGTACTGGTACAAATTCTCACTTCTTATCCCATACCAAAAGCATTTTTCATGATCTAAATACCCTAAACCAGGGGTTCTCAATTAAAGATGATCGCGGTGTTTATTTTCACCAACAGATGGCAGCGTTACAGAATCAGTTGTTGGTCAATGGCGGGAAGATTTTAACAAAACATGCGTGGTATCTAAGCGTAAGATTTGCGCATAAAACGCAACGTGTGCACTAGTTTTTTACGCATTGTCTTCCCGGTAAGCGCCGAAAATGGCGCAAAATAGTAACGAGTAGCTACGAGCGCTCCAATGGGCCTTCAATGATAAAACCTTTTAAGTGTGATTTCCTATACCACAAAATGCTGATTTTTCAAATATTTGCTACCTGTAGAATTTTTTAATATTTTGCTGGTCAATTGTGAATGTCAAGTGGATGTCAAGTGGATGTCAAATCAAGAAAAAAAAATATGGGGTCATCGACTGTTTTTAAAAGATAGCTAGAGATGAAATTACATGGGGTAAAATCTAAAAAACAATTTTCATTGCCGGGAATGTCGAAATTATGTTTTATAACATCAAACAGATAAAATAAGTCAATTACGTTAATTAACCTATCGCTCTAGTTTTCAAGTTATTGTCAATTCAAAGGAAAATGACGTCATCATATATGACGTCATAGCGCGCTTATATGATCGGTGACCCCCATTTTTTATTGCTGAATTTTAAAGTTCAGACTTCTATCTATTAACTGACAAAAAATAATCAAAATCTACAGGTAGGAACTTATCACCGCGATCGTCTTTAAATTTGTTGGCAAGCCATTAAGGCCAAACGTCAGTTCAAAAATACATCTTGGAAGGCCAAATCAAGACCTTTTTCTATGCTTTTCCTAAAAACTTATGCAGTCCAGAGGCAATTGAAGGCCCAAATTAAAGTAGTTGGCGGGCTGGATTTGGCCCGCGGGCAGCTATTTGAGAAGGCCTGCCCGGCCCCAAACATATTTGATTTGAATAACCTTCAAACCGCACTTTTTATGTACCGCTATAAAGAAAAAATCCTTCCAAGATCGTTTGCTGGATTTTTTGCCAAAATAATGAGATCCACAATTATAATACAAGATCAGCCTCCAATTTTAGACCCAGTAAACCTAAACTCAATATTAATAAGTACTCAATCAAATATTGTGGTCCTAAATTATGGAATTCATTAAATCCAGATCTAAAAAAAATCAAAGTCAATCAAGCAATATAAGAATAATCTTGTATCAAATTATAACAAATCTGATGTCTAAATACATTATGAACAAATATATTTATAAAACATAATAAATCCGATTTTTAAACTAAATGATAAAGAATAAAATCAAACATATAAATGAATCCTATCTAAACCAATTTTTTGTGATATGAAACTATCAACATCAGCTTAATGGAATGAAATAAGAATTAACTAAATTAGGGAGAATTAATCTAGTTTTATAAGATAAGTTTTAACCAATGTACCAAATAAGCAGCACCAAAAAAACTATCTAGGGTCCCAACAGATTGAACAGAATCTTAGTGCACACCCTGAAAATGTTGCCTTCTCAAAAAGTCTTTCAGATTAACAAGCATTTCTTGTCTGTCTATTTAAGCAATATCTTGTCCGTTCTGTCTTGTCTTGTCTTCCATGTTTTGTATAGTTTTGTAAAAAATGACCAAAAATGGAAAAAAGTGAATTTTTGACATTATTTGGCATGAATATCAATAAACTGGCCAAAATTCTAAAAAACAAAAATGACGCAACATCTGGGTGAATGTTTTAAATTAAAATTCCCATTCTGAAGTCTTTTTTTTAATTGTTATTTTTAGCTTGGTTGGAAGCCCAAATTGCCAAAAAATGTGTTTTTTGAGATTTTCCCAAAAATGTGATTTTTGGTCAAACATCAACATCATCATGTTCCTTGTGAAAATTCCTTTCTATTAATATATACTTTTATTAACTTTAACCTTTTTATTAAAAAGTTATGGTACAAAATAAACTTGCAAAAACGTAAAATTGAGTAACGTGCTCCCCCTTAAGACTGAGTTAATTGGCCTCCCCACCATGTTTCAATTTACTTTTAGCATACATATTCTATTCTCAACTTCAGATACTATCTTGTTGTGAACTACTAGTGCATTCAAATTATTATAATACTATGTAGATCAAATTGATATTGTATAATAATATTATCATATCATAATCTACTAAATTTGTCTTATACTATTTGTAAGGGTCGGCTGCCGGTTTTCCGCCTGTGGTCATTTGTCTACCTTGTTGTCAAAATGTTTTTGTAATTATTGCATTTGTATCTAACTATTTTGTACATGTTTCATTTTTGTAAAGCGCTGCGCTCTTTGTAGAGCGCTGTATAAATATTG
>JXSR01S075016.1:31302-41304 GCA_000969725.1 Ophiothrix spiculata | reverse complement strand
TACATAAATAGAACCTCTATTTGCATCGTGTAGCTTCTGTCCATTTGAGGAAAATACAACATGTATCATCAAATGATTTCCGTGTCATGTGAATTTGTTTCACTGTAATTAAACACAATTTTCTGACCCTGATCATGATTTACCAGCCTAACTAAGGTATTTATGAATGCTCATAATGGCAATTCATTACCAGACCTCAAAGATTCAAAGGGTAACTGTGAAAATATATCAAATCTATGAGTACAAGCAAAACTAAATTGATATCTAAATACAGCAATTACAGTTTCATATAGGCCTATATTGTCACTTTTTTCCTTATTGTATGTGACTGTTCACCAAATCCTCCCATAAAATCAGCATTGGTGCAATCTACATGGAGTGCAGATCTAGATCCACGCACATCTTCCAAATCCAGATCTAAGATCAACATCTCCATAGATGGTTTGGACGTATGCATGAACAAAGATCCAGATCTGTCGCACGTGTAACCACAGTCTACTGCAAAGCAGCTAAGGCGTTATTCCCAATTCATGAAGGAATATCTTCCGACAATCGGAATGCTTTGACGCAAGAACCATGACGAAATGTATTTTGAGTTATGACACACAAAATTTAGAAAAAACGCATAACTTCCTTCTTTGAAGTAGTCTTTATAATGATAGATGCATTTTTTCTGCATCATTCAATACACTATACTACATCTATCTTTGAATCATGACTCGATATATTTTGCATCATGATGCAAGCCAATTGCGTCAAGCCCTTTTGTATGATTCAAAAGCTTTCGTCATGAATTGGGAACAATCATGCATAACGGGGATGTGCATTCACCTGGATTTGCACTCTCATGTAGATTGCCCAATTTCCTATTTATGGATCTGATAGGGTCATACTATGCAAAATATGAGCTTTCATTTCAAGGTTAAAATTAATTTTATAATGAGGTTGCAAATGCAAACTTGAACACACATTTCTCAGTTTTATGAATTCTATGCCTTAAAGAATCATCACTCCACTTGTAACTGTAGTATGAACTATCCAATTCAGTCTCAAAGTGTTACGTGTAATCCGATTATCACCCTAACAACTTGTTCACACTTTCTAGTTTTGAACCATGATCGAAATGATCACCACATAAAAGTATAGCATACACCGTTGTCAGGGGATGTGCATGAACCAGTTACTGGGGAGGTTACATAAACACTACGATACTGAATTACAAGTTTTGAGCTGATGATATTTTAAACTTGAATCTGCAATAAATTGAAACTGAAAAGGGGCCAACTTTACTGGAGATTCATAGCGACAATCAAACACAGCACAACACAATATTCTGATTCAAGATATCGAGGGTTGAGAGCCACAAAGCCGTATTTGCACGGGCATCAAAGAGCCATAAGGCCGTATTTGCACGGGCAACAAAGGTACAAATACAGCCTTGTGGCTCCTTGTTGCCCGTGGAAATACCGCCTTGTGGCTTTCAATCCTCGATTTACTTCATGGACTCTTTAAGTACAAACCAAATTATGCAAAATTATGCAGCATTTATGCATAAATATGCAAACTTGCCCGTATACACTTGCCAATGCTTGATACGCAATTTTTATGGGGCAATTACGCAGTAATCTAGGTCCGCACTTATAGGTTTATGGAGTATATGGATAGTCCTTATCATGCCTTTCACAAGACTGCTGAGTTTTAATATTTCTTTTTCCTCAAATCATGTTGATTTAGGTATTAAACACGCTACAGAGTTGTTCATCGCATATCAACAACGTTGGATCCATGCGACTGCTTTAGCCACCAAAGCGTGATAAAAATATGCCGACGCATTGGATGCACAGTTGTTGATTTGCAATGAACATCTCTGTAGTATGTTCGAATACCTTTCAACTATGAAAATCTTCCTGAAAATGTATAAATTAAATTCTAAATGTTTTCAATTTAACAGATACTCATCTTCATAAAAATATTTAGCAGAATCTGAAGCAAAATGTTAGTTTTTAAATGTCTGTTGCTTGCTTTGTCGTTTGTCTGTTCCCAAGGTCAAGTCTTTGCACGTACTCAAGCTCCCGATGTGCGATGAACAATGCGTACTGCGTAAACTTAGCTCTGTGTACGCTGTACTGTGCATGATGCGCTGAATATCAAATGTGGATTCATCACAAATCAACAACAGCGTGCTCCCGTATAAGAAGATACAGTGAGTTGTTGATTTGGTATGAATCTGTTAGGTGCATATATATCAAACAAAACATTGACTGGAGTTGTAGTAATTCTAGAAATATATACAAATAATTACTGCTCATGGTACAATTGTTTTACACTCATCCTAAACCAAATTCAAGACATGATTTAACAAGATATTCAATACAAATGCAAAATATGGTCATTGTTTTGACATAACATTTATTCTAAAAAAAATCAAAATTTTCAAGATATAATAACATGTAATCCCAGCTGATATGGGGTAGAAAGTTGTTAAAAACTCAGAAAAGCACTTGTAGTAAGCCTATCTTTGTAGGCATACATAGCCTGTCATTTTACATCAATATCTTAATAATTTATCATTTATGTGCTTTAATAACAACAAATTAGAAAACAATGGTTTGTCATAACAATGACGGTTTACAAAATATTTCAACATAGGGAGTTGTTGGCAAGAGCTTCAACCATTCTAGAAATTTGCCCTCTTAAAATAATTTACTCAACATGCCCCTCCCTGTAACCCCCCCCCCCCCCCCCCCCCCCCCCCCCCCCCCCCCACTGTGAACGATACACACAACATCATCAAATTCAAAAATCTGTTTCCACCATTTTTGAAAGCTTTTGGCATTCTATTCAAAACTTGTTTTCAAACATACATATTATTTTCTTAAGAATTCAACATGGCAGGTCAATTATTCAGCCTCCAACAAAATCAAAACATATAATCTGTTCTAGATCTAAATTCATATCAACATTTTTTGAAATATCCAAGAAAGACAAAACTTTCATCAGACCTATAGGCCCATATTCCAGAAGGTTATTTAGCTAAGTCATGGTTTTAATTTCTCGTCAACAGCACGGCTCATTGAACTGTTCCACTTGAAACCTGCAACTTTGCGTATCATTCCTGGATAGTTGGTGTTCCGTTTAAATTGTGTTTTAGCTAAACACCTTTCTGGAATACGGGCAATAGTGTCTACTTTTTGAACACATTTTCAAAATTTTCTATTTTCCCTGTATTTTCAAAAATCCAGAGACAACTTTCGCATATCCCATCATGCAACCTGCATCCAGCATACAGGGAGTATTTACTACCCTTTATAGCAATGCTTATAATTTGTCAATTTCTTACACTCTTTGAACTATAAGTCATGTTTTATTTATGTTTAAATAGTTTTTATATTGCCTTTTCATTCAGTGTTATCTTCTTGTACTTTAAGGCAATTTTATTGGTCCTCAAGCACCATATATATAACATGTAGTAGTACTTTGATATGAATTTACCACAGTATACACTGGAGGCATCAATAAGTTGGGGTCGAATTTGATTGCAGTCCGGATACGCAAATGTTGTTACTATAGGCCAAACAATAATTTATTGGACAGTGTAAACGAAAATCCAGAGTACAGGGCCCCATTGTTTGTCAATGCAACCCCTGCATGTATTTTTGTGTAATTGTCCAATAAATATTTATTTTGCCTATCTTTCAATACATATTCTAGTTTGATGCTTTTATGTAGTTTTCTTCTTAAAGCCCTTGAGACTTGATTTCCGGTTTACCGTCACCCGCCCCCATTATGAAATATCTGTAAAAAAGAGCAAAGAAAATCGGAATACAGCCTGTAACCACAAGCTTTATTTGAAAGTATAGGTCAATTTAACAGATAAACAGGTATAATTTGCTTCTGCGTTTTGTACAAACAACAAAATCAAGCAGATTATTTTTCTTAACAATCATATCATAATCATCCTTGTTTATAAATAAGATTAATACCAGTTCTTGACCCTGAAGAATCACTACAAAATTTAACAATATCCTGCGTAGTTGTCTGATCATTCACAAGTCCAAATCCAGAGCGCAGTGCATTAAATCTTAACAACTGTACATGAGATGAAGTCAGTAATTTATCTATAAGTAAATGTTTTACCAATATTTAGTTCATCTACTAATGTTATCCATTATGGCATTATGGGTTGTAACTAGAGTCCTGTCACATAGTAAATTATTAATACGAGGGTCATTCAAAAAGTTCTACCTGTTGTATCATAACTTCTGTTCTATTAAAGGTAGCAAATTGAAAATTAGCAAAAATATAACTATATATGTCATCTACACATTGTGAAAAAATCGTAATAATACCGTTTCTAGAGTTTTGCAGGTGATCTATGAACCACAGTAAAGTTTGATACACCGAAAACGGTCAAAATATGTGCAACATTTTCAAGTGGCTCAAGTACAGTGAATTGAAAAAGCCATAATATAGCAATATAGTATTGCTATACAGTGAAAATGTTATAAATCATAAGAATGAACATGCAATTATATGGGATGATTAAAAAAGCTGACCAAAACTGAAAATAATGGTCATTCACAATCACAACAATAACAGGAACCAATCGCCCCTGCAGCAATATTATGAAAATCACCAAGGACACAGTTTACGAAGAAATTGACCTTAATAAAACAAGATGTGAAATGGTGGCATTATGAAGCTTTATTTTGTATTACATTTTCATAGTTGATCAAAAGGGGAACTAAATTCCATTTGTTGACAGAAAATTTGGAGTAGTACCTTTAATTGTTGTTTTTCACATAAAAACGCACATGGAAAAGTCAGGCTATAGAGAAACACACAATGTTGATATTCGTACCCTGAAAGGGTACAAGACATCCTTTCAAATATTGGGATTCTGGGTAATTTCTATCAGTACCAAGTTTACTTTATCAGTGACAAATGATTTGTTGGACTGTTAGGAACACTTTCATTTCAAATTTGTTCTGTAACTTTCATAAATTTTGGGAATACAGATGGTTGTTCATCCCTTAGCTGCACATATAGTTTCAGGTGCAATGCCATTTGATATTTCACCGTTTCCGGTGTACCCGAACCTTACTGTGGTTTTTAGGTAACTTACAGAAATCAAGAAAAGATATTGTTATGATTGTTTCACCATATGTAGATGATATTCTTAGCTATATTTGTGCCAATTTTCAAGTAGCTACTTTTAATAAAACAAAAGTTATGATACAACAGGTAGAACTTTTTGAATGACCCTCGTATAATATGCTACCAGACATTAATGAATGAAATATGTTTGTACACAGTTATTTTGTCATGTGAGTGCAAGAAAGTCCTATAGATAATTATGGCTGCCATATGAGGGGTGCTCTGGCGAAATGAGAGGAAAATCGCAAATTTCAAAATGAGTTTGACATAATTTAATTCTCTATAATATCAGCTTTTGAATGATATATAATATGTCACACTTTCTTTCTCCATTCTTCATTTAGAGATCGAAATCCAAAGCAGTCAACTGAATATATTGCAATAAAAATGAAGATACTGATTACTATAGTGTATAATAGTAATATGCAATCAATTAACCGTGAATAATTGCACTTCCCAGCAAAGTTGACCTTCAAAACTTTAGCTATAGGTTAACACTTATGTATTAAGGCATTTTATGTTGAAAAACGAAATTTGAATTTTTCACCCTATTTTTACTTTAGATACAATTAAATTAATTCAAAATGTAGATTTGCGACTTTCCTCTCATTTTGCCAGAGCAGCCCACATATGTAAAATCTATAAAATGCCATATCGCTAGTGTGCAAAATATTTCTCTCCCATATTTCAGTGGTTCTTGGAATGAAAGAACCATTTCAAGAACAACTGACCCAAGCTTTGACATCCAGTGTGCAATGAAAATCTATGAAAAATGGCAGCTAATGCAGATATGACTTTCTTGCACTCACATGTGATTGTACCAAGGAATTTTTTTAGAAGAACCGGGATGCGCCACCATTTTGATTTGACTGCCGTGTAAATCCTATGGGAAGGCGTCCATCTTGGATTGTCGCTCATTGAGGGTGAGTAGTTGTACCTCTGTCATTTTACGGCTCTGCATACCACACTTCGAGAGTCTTCGAAACAGATTAGCGGGAAAATTGACGTACTTTGATCAGAGCAAGTCGCAATAGACGCTTTTTGAAACGCAGACACAGTTTGCGCGTGAAACAACATGCACACGCTGTATATGCGTCAAGTTAAGATTAACGCGATCTGCCTGGATATCTGGCCAAACTCTGAACTTATCCGGAGGTACAATAACTCTGCTCCATGAGCTACACAAGATGACGGCATATCCCGTTTCCCCTATAAAAATTCCTTGGATTGTACAGAGATATTTGCTTAAGGCCTAAAATAACAAAATGTTGACTTGCCCTTTAATGGTGAAATTGATGGTCGGTCAGTCGGATTTTTTTTTTCTCGAAAATTGGCCAAGAAAAACAGTCTAAAATAGTTTAAATCAATTTTGTGTGTTATATTTATTCAAGACTTATGTTTGTTTCATGCAAATATATAACATTTTTAAACATTGTTGTAAATTCAACCCAAATATCATGCTATTTTCACCAAATTCACTGTTAAGATAAGCAAAAGTTCACCAAAAAAAAAAGCGACCCTAAATTTGGCAAATTTTGGGTCGGTCGCAAAGGGCAAGTCGACAACTTTTTTTAGGCCTAATATACGTTGTGAATGTATGTTGACCAGTACTGATGTTGAGTATTATAAATACATTTCTGCATGCTTGATACTTTCAATGGACTCCACTGACAAACAAGATGAAGGAGCCTTTTGGCAAGTTGTGCAAGGTTTACACACAGAAATTAAACCACTCAGATCTCAATGGTATTTGCCACTTCTCCTCACAGTGGCATTTGCAGGAATGGCGAGAAGTGATGTATAGACGCCACATTGGCATCACAGTGGCTTCAGTCCTATACCTCTTAACATTACGACAGGTACCACTGTGGGCACAGTGGCAAAGGGCATATACCATTGATATTCTAAGAGGCATCATTTCCTGTGTGTGGATGGTACACTGGCGGTCAAAAGTGTTTGCGCACACTTAAATACGGGCAAAAACTTAATTACTATGTAAGACGACCAAAAATTCATGTTTTTTATAGGTGTCATATATGTATCCAATATAAATAATCTATGTTTCCTCTAATATTCATTCTTCCATGACCATAAAAATGGCCGATTTCTTAGACCATTATCAAATAAACCACACACACACATTTCGATATGTACCTACGTAGTTTAGTATTCAATGCTGGTTATCACAGTGTAACCGTAAAGAACATTTTCTGGTTATAAGTTTTCCAACAAATGTGCAGTTATGTATTTAAACTCTGTTTTTGAATGTGCAGAAGAAAGTATACAGTATGTTAAGCATGCCATATTTTCAAATGCGGTGAATGCAATTCCTGTTGAGTTCTTTAGATCTATGTATGTAAAATATAAAATCTGGAAAAAATGACGCAAATGATGAACGGTTCTTGAGATATGGCTGATTAAAGGTTTTGTGCGCAAACACTTTTGACCGCCAGTGTATATTGCATTACGAGAAGATGTTGAAGTTCCACAAGTCAAATCAGCTTTGTTATTTGTCAATTTGGGTCTCAGGAGAAAAGTGCTCCTCCTCTAGGTGTGGTGACCTGGTCAGCATTTAATGACAAGGACCCACAATGATAAGCATGCACAATTATTAATGAAAACATTAATTTTCTTGAACAAAATCAAGAGAAATATTTCACAATTTTTCTCCTCCAAAATTGCTGCACTACGATGATCCCCATCCTGTGAAACATGATTCTTGTCCAAAAATTTCTTGTGATGTTTTTATCAAATCACAGTCAAATCACTTAACAACATTATTTTTCTCAAATGTACTGCGATGTATTTGTCCATATGGTCAAGTCATTTCATCATATATCAGTACAGTGGTTAGATAATGGCTGCCACTACCTTAACCCTTAAACATACATGATTTCTGGTAACATTCATTGTGGTATTTTTGTCCATATGGTCAAGTCACTTCAGCATTTGTCAGCACAGAGGTTACTTGGTGGCTGCCACTGAAATAACCACTTAACATTATTCTTGTGTAAAATACTTTGTGATGTTTTGTTTTCCACAAAATCAAGTCAATTTGGCACACGACTAAGATGCCTGTCACCATAACGATCCCCTTCACTTACGTGATTCTTGTGTATAATTTTAAATATTTTCTCCATATGGTCAAGCAACTTTACCACATGTCAACAAAGTGTTTAGAAGCTGACTACTGCTACAATAACCCCTTAACATTGCTGAGTAAAATTCTTTGATGTTCTGGTCAGAGAGTTTGTGAGTCCAGTGCTTTCACCACATATCAGCACAGTGATTGAACGGTGAGAAGCAGCACATGCTCCAGAACACGAGAGGCAGCAGGCCGATCACAAGAGTTAACCACGTCACTGCACTTATCTGACCGGTTGAACCATTACTGCAAAGACACAGAAAGAGATAGGTGGAAAATGTTAGTGATTTGTTAGTAGAGTAGGTCGGAATTGCATTAGAAGAGAAGTGGCACTCTAATCTGTGCATACAGGCTTGCAACCATCCCCATTACCTTTAGGCCGAGAAAAATAAGAACCTTTTTTTCAAGTTCCCGCATGCATAGGATTAAAAATTCACATATTACAGTATCATATTTTTTTTTCAAAAGATTTTATTACCTCTTAATTCTTTTTTCATCATAAGAAAAAAATGAAGAAGAACATTTTTCTGTGCAGTGCATAGCCTTGTTGACTAAAAAAATGCATAGCGCTTGAGGTTTTGAGACAATGGAACCTCAGACAAAGTTTTTTTTTAATTATCTAGCAATTTACAAAGGTAAAAGAGATGGTTTATAAACACAACTTTTCTTTTTAGTCATAAACAAATTGATAAATTTGGGCACCAACCAGCAAAAACCCAGCAAATCTAATAACTCAAAACCTTGATAACACAAAGTGATCATCTAATCAAATATTAGTAGTAAAATGGGTTTATTTGTTTTTGCTGTGTTTTTTATTTGAGATACAATGCACAGTGATGAGGTGGTTGCATGCCACAGCTACACATGACATGAGCAACAATAGTAACTACAGATTGGTATAGGACTCTTTGACTTGTTTACTCCCAAAACAATATGGTGAAATTGTGGTGTTAGAAGAATGTTGCCTAAAACAGCACTTTGAATAACTGTACTGATTTGTACAACCATGAGCAACATTACCAGTCTTTCCTGGTACACACAGCCGTAACATTTGTCTGTTAGGGTTCACCGTAACATATTACGAATTAATATAATAACACTTTTTTAGTACCATATTGACGCGAAATGCGACGTTAGACGCAAGATTTGTTAAAGAGATTGATACAGTGCTTTCCCATCGTCATGATCATGCACTCGCAAACCAAAATGGCCGGCTTCGAAGGTTGTGCTCATCAAAACAGTGGTCAAAGTGGTCGGAATTTCACGTAAAATAAGACCACTTTTAGAGTGGATTTACCATAGAAAAAATCATTTTTATGTAAGTTTTTCATTGTACATAGAGGCTTCATAATGTGATTTGCATATATATACGTAGTTAATTACCGGGTCTGGTTTTTTTTTTTTCAGGGTCTGTCTGTTTGTTGAAAATTGGAAGTTCCCCAAGATAAGAGAAAAAGGCGATTCGATTGTTTTGGTATTCCGTAACATTCGTCAATGTTATGGTCTCGCCGTAACATTTGATAATGTTATGGTCCAATGTAACATTTAGTGTTTGATAGGCAATGGAAGTACCAGGTGTCCCAAAAAATGGTTACATGTAGAAAAATGACGTTGTGCAAAAAGTATAGTAGTTAGAAAAACGAAACTTTGCACAATGTATATCACAACTCTCTACTAGATACTTGTAAAATTTTTATATA
>JXSR01S075016.1:4386-15108 GCA_000969725.1 Ophiothrix spiculata | reverse complement strand
TATACAATAGACAGACACACTAAGCATGGAATCAGGTAGGCAGGCTGGAAAGGAAAAAGTGACTAAGAAAATATTTTCCTTCATCTCTGTTCACAAACCTTATTGCCCTTCATCATATACTTACTGATTTTGTATTTCAATCAAGTGCCCTTACCTACTACATCAGCTGAATATACAATAGACAGACACACTAAGCATGGAATCAGGTAGGCAGGCTGGAAAGAAAAAAGTAGCAAAATATAAATTAAATTATAGTGCACTTTTATTCCTGACTCACACCCTGGTCACTTAAGCCGCAAGAACCCGCAATGCTGGTAAGACATCGGTAAGACACCGGTGAATGCTTGCGATGCCCGGTCAGACTAAGGTCGGGCGCCGGTGGTTATGTGACCGTAACTGAAGACATCGTATACAGGCCGCAAGGCTTTAACTCAGAATTAAATTCTTGCGGCATGCTTCCGGCATCTCTACGGCTCACGGTTACCATCAGGACACCGGTCGGACTCCAATCGGTGTCTGGTCGGACACTGGCTGGTGTCCGGTCGGTGTCCGCTGGTATGATGCGGTAAACACACATCGTAACCTCGCCGCAAGGTTATGTGACCAGGGTATGAATCGTTTGAAGCTATAGTAAAACTTACAACCAGGAACAACCCAATATAATCAGTGTAGATCAAACTATAAATAATCATCAATGCATTGTTCATAGAATAATGGTTTTTATCTCTGTTATTTGAATAATTGATTGGTTCACCTCCAACAAATGTTGACAAGTTACAGTTTGAGTGAAAACATAGTCAGCCTCCAAACAAAATTTTCGCTACCAAACATTTGGTCGTGACATCAAAATGACGAGCGACTCCAAATAAAATAACTTCATCACCGAGTTGAGACCAAATAAAATTTCGCACTAGATTGCACATGTATTGAATTGCCATATAAAATGCACCAAATGTTTGTTACCAGTTCATACTTGAAATACGATGGCAAATATTTGGTGACGTCACGACCAAATGTTTGGTAGCGAAAATTTTGTTTGGAGGCCGACTGTGTTTTGAACCTTATGCATTTCTCAAAACATCCACGCTAGAACAGTGTTCCTCAATAGGCTGGTTCAATTGCCACTTACATGGTGAAGATAAGGTCTGAAGTAACAAAATTTGCAGCAAAAGAAAATCCCTTTTATATTCTTTATATTCACTGACATTATAAACATCAATTGGTATACCCAAATAAGCTTAACATTTTGCGCTTGCGTTGCTATTGAGGAAGCCTGCGAAAGACAGAAGTGTGTAATCAAAATTTTCATGCGCCTAAACAAAAATGTATTGGCCACAAATATCCGGAATGAAAACTCTGAGAACTGAAATTTCAAAGTGATCTAAAAAAAACCTCTGAATCTGTATACAACATGAAATGGACAAAACAAGGTATACATGCTTGATAGTGATTACATTTTCTGATTTGGAAACATGAATACAGTCTAAGCAGGCTGTTTAAAATGGATGGGAACATGGCCATACCAATGTTTTTATCATAGCATCTTACATGAGGGGATATACAAATTATCCCAAATGAGACTATTAGTTATCCCGTGTTTGTTTATGCAATTAATGGTTTTGGTTTGTATCACGCAAGTATCACACAAGGCGGAAACCCAAGAGCCATAGGAACCCAAACCATTCAAATTTTTCGTATTGCATGAAAACAAATAGGAGAGGTAACAAATTTATCACTCAGTAAATATCATTGTTTTTATAGCAAATGCTTGAAAATGTCGATGAAAATGCTTGGAAATAATTATTTATATATTTTTCAAAATATTGCAATATTTCGGTAATTTTCCAAGCTTGATTGACAGCTATGCACATTGTTTCTATTGGCATCGAGTAGTACAATGCGTTGCAGTTATCCTACACACATAACCACACATGCTTTGTTATACAACTATCATATTCCAAAAGCGATATGTTTGACTGGCAAAAGAGCAATATGATACAACTTTTTTGTATCATATAGAACTAAAAAGCTGCAATCTTATGTGATATGGAAATATCCTTTTCAGCTATTAGCATTACCCATGAAATTGTTGTATTTTTATCTACTGAGTGATACATGGCCTACATGCTGAAAAGTGTATATACGTCATCATTTTTGTACACATTTTCAATCAGAATTTTTCTCATGTGTGAATTTTTTTCCATGGTGTAAAATACTTTTGTGAATAATGTCATTCTGAATGAAAAAATTTTCACATCATGCAAATGTATAAAAATGATGATCTATTTTTTTTCACAAACTTTACATTTTCAGGTACTTGCTGATGTGCAGTGTTTTCAAATATATTCAAGTTTTCTGTTGATTTCTCTGAATTGAATCTTTTCATTGTAAGCTTATTGTTCCTTGATATAATGAAAACTTGAAATACAATTGGGAAAATTGTAAATCATATGAAGATAAATATAAATGAATATATTTATTTAATACAATTTACACCATGGTAAAAATCAAGACACCATGAGAAAAATTATGAATGAAAATGTCTACAAACTACAAAAAGACCAAGTATATAAAATCTTGTTTAGGCTTTCGCCAAGAAAACCCAACTTGATTTTCAACTGGGTCCAAGATGTTCAAAATTTTACTGAGCATTTCAAGTTGCTTAATTAAAAGGCACCACAATTTGCTAAAATTGAAATGCTGCAACATGAATTTCAACACAGTCTGGGTTAGAAATCAAAACAAAAATCAAAATGCATACAAAACGGAGACTTTGAAAACTAGCCAAATTTTCAATATAATACAAACTCCTGGTCTTGAATCTGTAGTTTTTCATTGCATTGAGGATACAGCAGTGATGGAACATTTAATTCAAAATATGAGGACCAGCGACGAAAATAGACATATAAGACAAAGTAATACATAAAATGCAAGCCTGAAACCTACAACAAACACAAACGTATGATGAACCAGCCATGGAATGTAGATAAGCAATGCACAAAATCAAAGCTTCAAGCACACCTTAAAGCCTGAAATACACCACTATCACTGTAAAGTAAAAAGCACTCGTTTTGGAACTGGCACTCGTTTTGGTACTCATTTTACTACTTGTTTTAGCACTTGTTTTGGAAAACGAGTACTGAAACAAGTGTTTTTGGAGAAATAAAACGAGTGCCAGTTCCAAAACGAGTGCTTTTTACTTTACAGTGTATAGTTTGGGGATTTAATTCTTGAACGCGTACTCGGAGACATGAGCGTAGACGCGCACCGTCACAACCTTGAAAATCAATGCTCGCGTCAGAGATAACTGCAAAAAACGCTATCTTTATGCGTTCACAAACTAAAACCTCAAACAATAATTATTTCTTCTGCAAAGCACAAAACTCAAATATTTTAGAGCAACTGAATATTAAACTGCTAGAAAAAATTATGAAAAGCTATAGATTGAAATAGAAACATTTTTCTTTACTTTTTATGTATCTGTGCATACTTTTGATAAATGCTCTTCTTTTTTTTCAGTACTACAACTTTCCTGCAACGCACTGGTATCCAAAAGGTCACCTTGACTTTTCTCCCACCTCAAGCAGTAAAAGCACCCATGGCAAGCATTATACTCCGTTCACACTAGCTAAAAAGTTATCAGTATAGTCATAATTGATTTCACTTAGGTCATCATCAATTTCAATTTTAGTGTAAGTGTGAACAGATACAGTCATCGGAAGTCGTAGTTCCAAAAGTCGTCTGAAGTCATAGTTCCAAAAGTCATCGAATGTCGTAGTTTGTATGATGACTTGGACCATCTTTGTTCATTGTTTATTTTAAGTGAACTAGCTTTAACTACGACATATTGCGACTTTTCATCAATGTGAACGCAACACGTCGACATAATTCGTGTTTACCTATCAGCTTGTAACCCATGACTACAGCACTTCCAGCAATAAAAACTCTAAGCGATTTCGATGAATCGCTGCATATACAAAATATGTGTGTGAACGATCCCAACCCCAGTTAATTTATGCTAATCCTCTACCGCAATAGGAATTGAAAACGAAATAGATTATGACTACCAATGAATTTTTAGCTAGTGTGAATGGGGTATTATTTTACATTTCGCAGCAAAGCATGGTAAATTTTCAGGCTCTAAAATAATGTGCAACTTGAAGCCGATTGCTCAATAGCAGCTTCCAATACCAAACAACAGCTTTAACAAGGTCACCTCGATAGTGATCACTTACCACCCACAGATAAGGTTCAGGATCATTCACCTACAGTGAACAAAGATATCAAAGAAGATAGATAAAGAAGCAAATAATTAAACAATCTATAAGGAACTTGGTAAAAACTTACCACCCATAAATATGGATCAGGATCTTTGACCTGCAGGAAAGTGAGAAAATTAGGTAAAATTTCAAGTTATACATACATACATAAAAGCTTATTTACATGCTATTTCATCAAGATCACAGCACAGCTGTCTATGCAGATATCACAATCAGATCACATCCTCCATAACGGCTACTAGAAGGCACACTTTATGTCCGTAGTTAGAATGTGAGTATCTAGACAGCACCGGGACAAATAAGGGACAGCTATGGGTATAATACCCTACTCTTCACAAACCTAGCTGTGACAAGCATATATGGGTGTGACTCTCCCATATATGGGACCGACGGCTTAAAGTCCCCTCCGAAGGACTATATTTATCTAGATTTGAATGAACACCCAAAAAAAACGGCCTAAATGTGCATCCTAATGTGCATTCAGAATTTGACAATTTTCATTGAAAAATACCGCTCAACATTTGCCGATACAAAATCTTTGGAAGACATGGAGTAATGTCTTATGATGAAAATCACAAGACTCTGAATGCTCCGTATGGGTCCGCTTCCTATTCCAAACTCATTGCGTTGACAGCAAGAATCTTTTTCTGAGCAGTTGACAATGGGGCAAACTACACGAGAACTTGGGATGTACATCAATGTACATTCCAGGAGTAGAGAGTGGGGCAAACTGCATGAGAGCACGGAATGTACATCCAGTGTAGATTCCTGGAATGTACATCCATGTACACTCGATTTGATACGTTTGTGCGCCTCACACACAGTGCGTGACCCAAACACATACGCGCAGTTGAATACGCAGTGTGAATCCACATCTGGTTGATGCATCATCGTGTAGACAGTATCTCCACTCCAGGAATGTACATCAATGTACATGGATGTACATTTCCAAGCTCTCATGTAGTTTCTCGCGTCCTACCAAGTCGCTTGTCAACGCGCACTCACTCGCAATGTGGTGTGTGAGGCGCAGAAACATATTGAGTTGAATGTGTATGGATCTACCTGGATGTACATTCCAAGCTCTTCTGTAGTTTTCCCATTGCTTAATACAACCAGCCTGAACTGCTTCCAACAATAAGTTCTGCCATTTGAGCACTGAATTGCCCCCTTAAGCTTATAGAAATATGATCTTCTTGTCTTCATTCAATATTGAATCAGTAACATTGACATTTTCTATAATCTCTACTAAATAAATTAATTTCTATAATTTGATCAATACTTTAAATTGGCGGGCCTTTTCAAATCATGATTTGATACAGAGAAGCATGTGCATAACCAAACACAGCACAACTGCAGTAGATGCAGTGTAGCTAGACTCATCCATTTGTATCTATGGCATCTATCTGTATTTCTACAGAAATAACCAAAAAAAATTGTAAATTCTGCCTATTTAGTGATGATCAAAGTATAGATAATGATTACGTTAGTCCATTTAAGCATTAAGCTTAATTACTTGACATGATGTTGATGTATGCTTCCCCTTTTTTGGCTTTTGAAATCATGGAAGTTGCTAACACAAATATCTTTTCAAAGTTGAATTTCTGAATTTGTCCAAAACCTATTCATAATACACATACAGGTACACAAGCCTTTGGCACTTCTATTGTAAAATCTTATGTACTAGAACAAGTTTTCTCACCTCTGAACAATAAAAATTGTGGAAAATTTTTCCAAGGATTAATACAAATCGCTGAAATCCCTAACCAGAAAGAATTAAATAGATATTCAGACTCTCACGTTTGAGGAGCTCAATTGAGCATGAGCTCCTACAGCTCCTTAACTCACAGCGGCTCGCAAAAGTGTGCACGATTGGCCACAATTTCTTTTTTGACGCAAATTTTTCAAATTGCTCTAAAAAAAACTAAAAGCCCAAATTGTTCAAAAATTCGCCAGCAAGCAGTTGAGACGAAGATCTATCTACCACCATCATTTTATTAGCAAAGAGAACAATCCTGGCACTGTATATTATTGTATGCTATCCACGGTATCATAAAGTGAGGTGTTTGTGAGCTGCTCAGAGCAGCTTTCCGTCAAAATAGGAGAGATGGTGAAATTTTTATTCCGGATTGAAATAGTTAACAACATTCCAGGAGAGTATTTCACCGAGCTCCTTGCCGCCATTTCAAAAGCACCGTCTCACACAGGAATAATTAAAATTGAGCTCCTAATCAGAGGAGGGTGGCTGCGTAATAAATTGCCTGTTTACCCAGACTGTTTACTCAGATTTGATTCGTATTCATCCGTGGTAACGCCCGTATATTTCAATGCGTAAATAACAAGAGAAGTAGTTCTTCAAAAAATTCAGAATATCTTTTTAGTTTTCTGGGGTTGAAGTTCCAACCCCAACGGTTTTGGAATCTGCATGTGTTAATGCACTAATTAAGGGCATAAAATGAAAGTTTTGAGCGTTAATTAAAATTCAAGTTTTTTGAATGGGAGTTTCAAAATCTCATGACATCATGTCCTACCCCCCTGCACCTAATAACACTCCTCACCACACATGATTGACAGAGCTCTTGCTATTTATTAGAAATGAAGGCCTGGATATTTGTAGGAGTTCAACCTCAAAAGAAGAATAAGGCCTAAAGCTGGTTTCAAACTAGCCTGTCGTGTTGTCGTACAACCAGCGTGACATCAAAAATTTTAAGTGCGCAAACTCGACCTTTTCGCATCTCCTTGCCGTACGACAAACAGATATATTGATTACCCTCTCGTGATGGTCGCAACGACACAATATTTTGAGTTGGAATAAATTCAACTTTTCTTGCGACAGACCATTGCAGCAATATGCAAATGTGCCGTGCTACAGTACGACAACTCAAAATTGCAAATGTTTTGTCGTGTGTCGCAACGTCGTGTGCCGCAACGACAGCTAGTCTGAAACCACTTTAACTTACTTGTACTAAAGCAGCTAAACCAAAGAATACCGCCATGATGAAATTAATGCCCATCCATAGCCAGGCCGAGTTGCTTTTTCTGTGCTTCATGGACGCTGGATCCCCGTAGCTGGAACCGTGGCTCATCATCTTGAGTTACCTACAATGAGATGTACGCTTGAGTTGGATCAATCTGTAAAAACAGGGAAGTAAAGGAAATAGGTCTAATTAACCTTGAAAATAGATCTGAACTTGCATCAAAGAAGAGAGGAGCATGGCCGAGTGGTTTGGGCGTTGGACTCATAATCAAATGCATTCGTCTGTCGTGTGATCGAGTCCTAGGCTCGGCATGTCTCCTTAAGCAAGTTCTAAACTTTACTCTACTTGCTTCGTGCTTCGGCACGTAGGGCACGTAAAGCCGTTGGTCCCATCTGAAGTGTTCCTGACACACTGTTGGATGTAAAAGAACGTCACAGGCTAAGCTACGGCTGTTCGAAATAAGAGTAGGGGAACCCTCCCCGGTACCGTGACAGTATGTCAAAATATGTCATCTACTCTAGGACCAGTATGAATAGTCACTTAGTATACCTTCAAAAGTATATCATCTCTCTAGGACCAGAGATGCTGAACAGGCTTCATTTATCTAACATTATTAATAATGATAAATCAAACTCTCTTGCAAAATTTGTAATTTTCTAAAACCTTGTCAAACCCACACGTTAAAGTCCCATAGACCTGAGCCTACTTAATTATTCATTAGCCATTTTTCTACATGTAAAGCTATAGGAGATTTTCTTTTCTTTTAGACGTGGAATTTTACACAAATGCGCAGTAACTTATTAAGACTTTTTGTTTATGCGCAAATGAAAGCAAATTGGTTCTGTATATATTAAACATTTAAAAATCATTCATGAATAAGATTATATTTAAAGCTATATCTAGCTATTGTTTCTGTTTGTTTCGGAAGCAAAACTTTGATTTAAAGAAGATGCATCTAGATAAATTACCAGGAACCATTGAATTGAAGGCCCTTCTTATACATTTTAAGGTGTGATAGACATGCAGGTAAATCTGTTAAATCGTGTTTTTGCCATGATGTTCAAAGGTTGGAATGAGAGCTTGGTCATTAACACTTGCTTGGTCATGCTCATATATGGCTCAGTAGCCAGCAATACATTCGAGTAACATCAAGTAGATGACCTTCGCCGATAGTCATGGTGGTGTGGATATACCTATAATTGCTGTCTTGTATGAACAATAAGAGGCCCTTTTATATAACTTAAGTCATTGGCTGATACTCATTGGTTCGTTAACTATTTCTTTAAGCTTTCTTTATTCAGGGTAGCTCCTTCAGTGACAAAGCACTGCTATTCTAGGAGGCCCTGGGTGAAATATTAGCAAAACTAAAAGAACTATGTGTTTACCAAAATGAAACCTTGAAATAACAAAGCGATTAAAACAAATTGAGTCCTATAATTATCATGGTATTGGCATAAATTACTAATTTATGCCAATGCCGTGATAAAATTAGCAGTCTTGAATTTCTGGAACCAATTTCTTTCATTTGCGCATAAATAAAAAATCTAAATAAATTACTGCGCATTAGTGTAAATTTCTACTTCTTACAGACGTGAAAATCTCCTATAGCTTTACAAGGGGAAAAATAGCTTATGAATAAAAATTAATTTGCAATATATCATTCTTTAATGGTGGTGTGTTTCCTTAATCCTAACTTTTGTACCTCAGATGGATTTATCAGATAAAAGATAAAACAAAGCTCCTGGAGATAATTTAAAACATATCAAAAGGGAAACAATTTCATCAAAAATAATTTGTTTGGTAATCACAAGTGTAGAAACAATATTTTTATCAGTTTTCAAACTAGAAATACTATTTTCACACAACTTTTGGTCTCCGGCGACAAAAATTAAAGTAGGTAATGAATTGCTATTTTCTCCAATGTTCCTGAAAATCATGGAAAACCACTTGTAGGTTATATTATTATAAACATACATGTTCTATCGATTCAAGTAAAAAAATATGCAGGTAAAAAATTAGTGGGAAGAATCTAGGCCAGTCCCTGTAAGTATGTTCAGCTCTATGGGAATTTTACGTGGGGTTTTGACATGGTTTAGAAAATTATAAATTTCAGTGGTTACGGAAGGTCAAAAATCGCAAGAGAGTTTGATTTATTAATGTAAGATAAATCATAAATATACACAAACAAGATTTTCACGAAAATAATGAATAATTTGGTATAAACAAGGCAATTACTAGTATGTCTGATTTAACAGCCGCACAAACACTTTTGACCAGGAGTGTATGTTCACCTCAATTCTCTCAGGCCTATAGATGTATGTACATTGGAAGGCCTGTGTTGAGGCTTGGGACTAGAATAGCTGGTACCCACCCCTCCGCTCAGCGGAGGACAATTTGGCGAAGGGCTAGGCAATTATGTACTGAGCTATGTTCGGGCACAGGAGCAACCCATCCAATGCGCGGTTATGAAAAATATAGCGCAGAAAAAAATCAAAGTTTAGTTTTGAAAAAGTCACTTACCTATCTGATATTGCCTTTTATGTGTAACATAATTATTGTTGATGGATATTAAATCGATGATTTTTAGTAATGTTTGACTAAAAGAATTTTCATGTGTTAATGTACAAAGTGATTTCTTGTAACTGTAAAATAACATTTTTCTTGGCTGAATCCTTCTGACTACGATAACAATGTCTTCGTCTTCAGGGTCTAGCGGTAAATCCAAATTGTCAAAGTTTAGCCGCTAATTTATGTCACTTAAAATACAAACATACTCACAATTTGCCCATATAATCCTGTTCAGGAGACTCTCCCGTGTGTTGTGTTTATTTTAAATCCAAAATCTGAGGCGGATAAAATGATGAAAAAGTGAAAACATTCGCTCGAATTCTCACAGTGAAACAGTATTCCGTGTTGATAAACATAACATAAGACATGTGCATATTTTTATTGTCGCATGACTCATTACCATTTCCGGTTGCCTCCGAATATTAATCCACCGTGTTTTTTCCATGAATATTTTCACTTCTAAAATCATCATGAAAGTTAAAAATACGTAATCTCGATTAAAATAATTAAAATCAATATTATGATAATGTTTATTTGTGCTTTTTAGCATTTTGGATGAATTAGGGCTTATAACAGAACTACATTTTTTTGCGACCGTGCATAATTTACCGTCATAAATACGAAGAATAAATTAGGTTTCCATGGTTACAATGCCTCGTTTTCAGTAACATAGTTTTATAAATATTTAGTGGCTAAACTTTGACAATTTTGGATTTACCGCGACACCCTGAAGACAAAGCCATTAGCTATTATTCGTCAGCAGTTAGTTGTGGATTAAAGGAACAACCGCTGATTTGATCAGTGTAAAAAAAAATGTAAGTTCACGCTCAGAGTCAGACTTCTAATATAAAGGGGCAATTCATGATCCACTTTTCACCCTCAAGGTCACCTCTATCAAA